>JAJHUR010077425.1:28458-39972 GCA_027495735.1 Lutjanus campechanus | reverse complement strand
GGCCCCCATGCCAAAATATTGGCGTGTTCACTCTCAGCTTCCACGAGAGAAAGTTGCCCTCAGGCATTACAGTCCTGAGTTCATTTTTAATTCTCCTGGACAGGTGTCATGCCAAAAAGTGTCCCTCTGCCAGTGTCCAGTATGAGACAGTTTGTACATGTCTACAGCTGCTTTTATCAAACAGTCATGATGTGCTAACATAACTTTATGGCGAGGGTATGTCTTTAATGTTTCTTGTAACTGAAAAACAAAACTCGCTGACCTTTTCTGCTCCAGCCATTTGTTTTTTCAGTCCTTTAGCCGTTTCATTTGTGTTTTCGACTCAAACTTCAAGCATGCATCCAAGGTACACATTTCTACATTACATGAACTTAATACCACCACTTAATTAAATATATGGTTGCAAGATAAATGTCATTATTTTGCCATCACACTGCGCATTAACTTAATATTGCGTGTAATTTAAACTCAAATTTCTGCATTAGTTTAATTAAAACAAAGCAATTGCAAGGAACTTAAATTGTTTTTGAAGTCTTTCAGAAGTTGTTCCTTGAACTGGACTGGATCATGGATTTGTGAGGCAATTTAAATTTTTGTTGTTGTTTTCCTTTACGATTTAAATATTGTGTGTTCAAAGTGCAGTTCAAAATGTATGAAAGTTAACAGCCTAACACTTTTGTTACTGAATTAATTAATTATTAAAACATAAAAAAGTTCAACATGTAGACCAGAGGACGAGCCAGGGATCAAACCACCAACATTCTGATTGGGAAACGACCCGCTCTACCACTGAGCCACAGCCACTCAAAATGTGTTATTTTGGGGTTCAATAGATAACAGTAAGATTGTAGGAAACATCTAAGATATGCACAAAATGTTTTTAAAATTTGTTTTATGGTTGTGGGACAGCAGCTTGCACCAATTCAGTAGAATGGTCCAAATATGATTTGAAAGGAACCAGGATGCATTTTTGAGTCTGATGACTTTCTCAATCTCTTCTCTGATTTTCCATCTACTGCTGCAAAACAATATTCAGTGTGGTCAACCCACATTCTCTTTCAGCATTTGGCAAATCCCATCACATATTTAGGGAATAGCAGTTCATTGGCTAGTAGTTGAGACGACAGTCTATTAATAAACATGGTCACTGGGGCTTGGCTGTGCACGGGTTTGTCACTGATAGGATCGGTAAATAGAAAAATCCCCAGAGATGCACGCGAAGCTTTGACTCTGAGAAGTAACATAGTGCGGTGCTGCTTTTTGTGATAATAAATAAGTCAAAGTCTAATCAGAGTGGTCGCAGATTATAGTTTATGTTGAATTGTGAGAGGAGAGGGGGTCTAGAATAATTTTGTTTGCTTCCTTCTTCCTCCCACAGAGGTGCTTAAGAATTTCATGGCAGATTATGGACTGTGTAGTTTTGTATTACTGATATGTTCTAAGCTAGTGAGTGTAGCAATATAATTTATTTTTTGGCTAGATTTAGTGTTATCAGTGCTAAGTTAGTCTTAGTATTGCTCACATATCATCATAATTGCAATATTTAAATACGGAAGCAGAAACTTCCCTTAATCCTGTTATATTGGTTATTTCCTTCCAATATTAAATGATCAAATCAGTCAGGAAATATGTGCATGTAACTCATACCAGCCCACAACAAGAATGACTTTTAGGTGATTTGATTGCATGTGATGAGCAGGCGTACTGCAAACTAATGTTGGCATGTTTTATTCCTTTGAGACTGAGAGACTTGCAGTCCAAATGCACAAATTCCCAACTGACAAACTCACAGTCACAGTAACTCTTTCCAAAAACTTTTGCAATACATTAAAAAAAGTTGACTCAGAGAGGCATTTACACAAGCAGCTTTTGAAGTGTCCACTCAAACACACATAAAACTCGAGCCCCAATCCCACAGGTGAAGTTTTCCAGCCACAGCAAGGACCTGCTCATCTGTAATAATGACATGTCACACAGTATAAGCCCAAATTTTGCTTCTTGGTGACACAAAATACCTACCATTTACAGGAAGATTTTACAGCTAATGAAGTGCCTAAAGTAGAGGCATCTATCAGTAATATCAAGGCAGTTCAAAGATGTTATCAGATGTCCATAGTTCAATATTTGAACATATTAATATCTACATGACTGAAGTTTACTATTTCTTCTTATAAAATGCATTAGCTTATGAAAAATACAAGACCAGAGTCTGGGGTTATGGTAATGAAAGAATTCAGCTCTGCTCTGCCAACAAGGTCTTACTGTTAATATCCCAGTGATAACCTGCATTTATGTATAAAGTTGCAGATTTCTTACCACCCAGGATGGCAGCTAATGCAGAAAGACTTACAGTATAGTATAGTAGACACATTTAATATAAAGCCATTTATCTACATTAAAACAAAATGAAGGCAAGGATATATGCAAAAAGAGATAGAATCAGGTCAAACCATAATTCTGTGGAGGTATAATATTAGATACAACCAAGATCAGATCCAGCCCATTGATGAAGGTTTTATTAAATTACCAGTCTGTGTGATTTAGTGGCATCTAGCAGTGAGCTTGCAGATTGCAAACACTTGTCTCACTCTTTCAACCAAACTATGGGGGGCTGAATGCAAAAGGCCATATCTAGAGCCAGTTATTGGTTTGTCCGTTCTGGGCTACTGTCAGTAGCAACACGGGGATGCATATGCATATGATGGACCCTGTGGAAGAGGACCTGCCCCCTCTGTAGATATAAAAGGCTCATTCTAAAGTACAAAAACAGAACAGCTCTTATTCAGAAGATCATAAATGGAAACATTCTTATCAATATTATATTCCATTTCTGCTGTTTCTGTTCTGTTCTGTTAATGTTTAGCATGTACAATGTTTACTATTTTCACTGATTCTGTTTACCTTGTTAGCATGCTAACATTTGTTGATTAGTACTAAACGCACATGGGAGAAGTTTGCCTTCTGAGATCACTGGCATAAGTCTTACTATTTGAACCAAAACCATGTTTTTTCACTGAAATCTCACCAAGAAAGGCTCTCTGGCAGAAAGTCTTAAGGGCTTCTCCCAGCAGCATATGAAATACAAGTACAGCTGATTCTGATGAGAATGTTTTGAAGATGTCAAAGAGTTGACCTGATAATTTTTGACTTGATAATGAAACTTGATGAAAAGTTGAGGAATAGTAAAGTGTCTCATTTTGTGTGTGAACATGAATGTCTGCAGTCTGACATAGTCAATCCAATTATGTCAGTGTGGACCGATATGGTGGATCAGTCTCTTTCTGGTCAAGTCAAAGGATCATCTCAGTCATAGGCTTCATCTCCAGGGACCATGAATCTCTGTAGAAAATCCATTCAGTAGTTGTTGGGATATTTAAGGCTGGTCCAAATTTAGTGGGCCAACCAGCCAACTAACCAGTCAGCACTGCCATGCCAAGAACCCTTAGAATTTGTATCCATGCTAGCATGGCTAAAAAGGCTCGGTTTGAACATTCACTCCTATTAAGAGGACCGGTGTGTAGGATTTAGTGTCATTAAGTGTTGCACTAGACTGCATTTAACTGAAGCATGCAGGAGAACCTTGCTGTCAGTGGCCACAAAACTTGCAAAAAATGCCGAAGGCCCTATGGTGAGCCAGCTTGGTTTGTCTGTGATAGGCTACTGTAGAAACATGGCAGTTCAACTGGGTGGCCTCAATGGAAAAAGACCTGCACCTTCTTCAGATATAAAGGGCTAATTCACTCACACTACAGAAAACTTCATGGGGCATCTAGTGATGCATTTGTACATTGTCATTGTTCTATAGTCAAAAGGATTAACCATGTAACCACATTTATGTATTATTGACTTAACTGAAAAAACTTTAACAGAATCTTCATTGTCAACCAGACTGGTTTCCTTCACCAATCATCTGGATGACATTCATAACAATTCAATGTAAAGCTTTGATACATAAATAAGCCTCTTTGGCCTGTTGTTCTTGAAGGTGGAACAACCTTGAACCTTGTAATACATCTCTTCCCCTATGGTGCAGCTATATGTAAAATAAGCTGTGACAAAGAAAATCATTAATCATTTTATGTAATATGGGACAGCAAAAACAGGCTGATAAGAGAGTGTGGCCTTGGCCCTTCTTTTTACAACACAAGCTGTCAATAGTTGTCGTATGAAGATGAAGCAGCTAAGAACATATGAGGTCTTAATGAAAATTACTGATCAAAGACTGGAGGTAGGTTAATTAGAGCGCACATCAAAGACTCTGTATTCTCAGGAGACAAGCTTCACGTTAGCACATGGCTGACACATGCTGGTTCTCCATATCTATGACAGAGTATTAGGGCCACATTAAGGAAAGAAAGGAGAGGGCGATTTATTTATTTATTTATTTTTCATTTTGAGAATAAAGTCGAACAGTCAGTATTAGTGCCAGGCATAAGAAAGATACAAAATAGATTTATCTTTATAGAACAATGTTGTACAGCAAGATTTAGATGTCATTCTCTCCTTGCTACTCATAAAAACACTTAAAATTATATACTGTTGACTGGTTGAAGAAACACATAATAAAGAAATCAGATTTTATTTTTTATTTTTATTGATTTTGCATTTTGAGAATAATTTTGAAATGTCGAGAATAAGAAAGTGAATATGTCAATAAATGGCATTTCAACTTTATTCCAGACATTTCAACTTGATTCTCAACATTCTGACTTCATTGACATTTCAACTTTATTGTCTAAAGTCCCATTTTGTTGCCAAATTGCAAAATTAAAAAAATATCTTCCTCCTCTCATTTCTTTCCCTTATGCCTGGCCCTACACTCTTCCGTACATGTCACATAAACCAACTTTATCTCAGACACGTTTCGCTTAAACCCTCCTAATATGCACACAAACATCCTGCAGAGCAAAAGGTTTCCATAAAAGCATCAATGTTTACCACAGTGGAAGATATATCACACTGTGCTCGCTCTCTCTTGCCCTGATTTGATGAATTCCGAGAAAGTCACCAGCAGCCTTGCATTGACATTACAGGCGGAAATAGTGGATAGCTCTTGCCCACATACAGCACAATACAGTGCCTTTTTAAACAAAAAATACTGTAGGCACTTTCTGCTTCAGTGATCAATCTAATGAAAACAAGGTACTTCTTCTCCCCACATGGTTGCCACAAGACTTTATGTAAACTGCATTAAAACAGCAGCAAAAATGTAATTAGTGTTAGGCATCACTAAGCATCAGCTCAGCAGTAATTCACTCCTTTTTTCTTTCTTTCTTTCCCTCCTTCTTCCCTCCCAACAATTCAGAATAGGAAGGGATGAAATTTCCCGAGGATCCAGGAACTGCAGAGAGAGGGGATTACAAAGGAAACACACAGCTACTTGGACTCCAGCATTAACTGAGGCTTAGGTTTCAATAAAGTGTGCATATATACACTCCTCCCTGGTTTTTTGAAGACCAGCATTATAGAAATAATATATGCACCGCCTTATGCTACGGTCATTTATTATATTGCAGCAGTGCTTATGAACAATTTCATTAATGTATATAATATTCAGCCGGCAGTCATCAATATAAAAAGCCTGAATTAATCTTACTGCCTTTCACGTTGACTGATTGCCTTGTCTTCTATACACTAAGTGAATTAATTATGTAGTCTCATGTCAGCTTAAGCACCTGAGAGGAGAAAAGGAATTAAGAAAACTGATAAAGATGCGTTGTACAGTCCATTAGAGACAAATCAGTTCCCATGATTTAAATTCTATGATTAATATGCATGCTGATGAACATCGGAATATTAAAGAATATGGGATTCAATTTTAGGACCTCTACTGTGCACTGCATGAATATCAACTAATGACGATCAAACGTTTAGTTGGCAGGACCAGGCTGGTGTAGGTTTTTTGGCATATGCGTGCATGCATCCCTGCACTCTTTGAAATTCATGACGGTGTTAAGGCCCCTGGATTTAATTAAACCAATTCAGGCGAGGTGGCAAACCGGATTGGTTAATGCAGCGCTGTGGAACAAGGAGAGGCAAACTGGGAGGTCATAGCAGCAGGGAAACCTGTGCTGCTGAAACACTGATAAAAGCAGAGTTGATGGAGTTGTGGCACAATGAGAAGATTAGAGGAAATGGCTCTAGATGTTGCCATGGAAGTTAAATTACTAAGGAGCAAACTTTGCATATGAAAGTAAGTAAATTCTTTTGATTAATAATATATATATCACTGTCACTCGGTCACATAACAGTTAGAATCAATCTCCTTATGTCTGCCTCTCTCCATGGGGCTGAAATGTTCAAATGAAAGGTCCGTCCTAATACCTGCACGGTATTTGAACTTAACGAAGCGCCACCTTGTGTGATGTTTTCTTCCCGTTGCCAGCAGTTCTGAGGTATTCATTAAGACTGCAAGTGAGATTTTAAGAACACACAGGCACACTTGGATAATGAGGTCATCTTGTCACGCACTAATTTATTTTTATATGAAGTACAAATAAACAAGACTGCGTATAACCTGACATTTTACCATTTCTAGCCTCTTAATTAGCCGACTGTCTGTTGCCACGCCTGTCAAACTTGCATTTCAAGGTAATAATGTTGTGATATTGGTGAATTTTCAATCATTTTAAGCTGACATTAGTCTGACTCACCGGCCGCACACTTGATAACCCTGCATTGCAACATCCGCTATCTGCATTTTCAAAGTCCCCCTCGCTGCGAGAAACAACAACAGCTTCCGAGCTAGCAAATTGCTGGGTAACGGTACAAACTTAAAAAAGCTAGCAGCTGTTTCTTTTGCAAGGATGAGACATTTAATGCCTGAGGTCACCTCCAAACACTATTTTGCCAGAAAAGAAGACACCACCACATATTTTTCAGCCTTCCCTGCCCTTTTCCAGATTCCTCCCAGGGTCACAATTCTTCCGTATTTCAAACACATGTAACATTGAGCTCCTTGCACCCGCTGTATCCAGTTCTGCTTAAATCCTAACAGATTTTAAAAATCTGGTTGCACCACACACCAACAGAAACTCCACAGATTCTCTTCTCTCAAGTCCCAAACACCCACACACTACACGATTTAAAAACAATGGCACACCACACACCACAGGATATTATCAAGATTATCCGGCTGAGGGAGCACAGTTTCGAGTGATTTCATGGGGAACATGATCTTGTGGTGAAGCAGATGTAAACAATGGAGACGGACATAGCCAAACATCTGATTGTAGTAATGTTAATGCTTTGCAGCGAGAAAAAACAAAAGTTAAACAAATCTAGGTGAGATAATGTTTGCTCAGACATGATCAACATGGCATGTCTATTCTTCAGTGAGAACTGGAGGCGAGAGTTTGGTTGTTTTAATATCTGTCAACAGTGGTTTGCAAGCTAACGTTAGTACGATGGGTTAGTGTTTACCATTGCTTGGCAGCATCCAGAACCTCACAATACAGGATCATTTGAAGAGATAATCTGATCAGACCAGCCTTGAATCGAGAAAACCCCCTCGATGCTTGAGAGAGGCAAATCTGACCCAAAATCTTGCCAATTATCCTGTAGTGTGGAGCCAGCCTTAATATATCCACACTCACGCCTCGTTCTCCTCAGTGAATGAGAGTCAGAGAGAGAATTGTAGAGTGCAGAGAGAAAGAAATGCTTGAGTAAAGTTTAGATGTCCTGGAAAGAATTCCCATTTCTTACAGGAAAGAAACAGAGCGTAGCAGCCTAACTAACATTCCCTCAGAAAATACGGGCTGACTGGCAATAACACTTGTAAAATCTAAATCTTCTGTGTCATTGTAGTTGGGGTTTTTATTTTCTAGGTAGTAAGTGTCAACTGTCATCTGCAGGCATCTGTGCGCAAAAAAGTGGATAATTATCATTTTGTTATTTTCATTCTTTAAAAGTTGGCAGAATGCAGAAAAACAAAGTCTATGAAACTCAACCCCATATCCTCTGCTTTGGTTTCAAAAATCCTCCCTGTTTTTGAGGTCTCAGACTTGGCAAGCGCACCACCATCCAAACTGCAAATTATTCTCTATTACTACAACTCTATGTGCACCACTTCCAAATCCAGCCTAAAGCTTGACAGGGCTGCTGTGCATAGTTATGGTTGCAAGCCAGCATTGACAGTCACAGCAGATTTGGTCAGTAACAATCAATTAACAATCCTGATATGTGTGTGTGTTATGAGCTGAACTCACTGTGATCATTTCAGCAGCAACATTCAGTAAAATAAGACTGAAATGATGGAAAACCTTCAGATATCTGCTTTTTTAATGATCATGTCCGTTTTGAAGCTTATCTCTGACAAAGATAGAAGTATTACAGTTATATATTTAGAAAACTAACTGCTGCCCAGAATCCAGCAGCACTGCATAGTGAAAATACAATCAGATAACAGTCTGCTAATGCTAAACACCTCTGCAGCCTGAAACTCTGAGGCATCACTCATCAGCGGCCGATCATTCCTTGTCTGTGTTTACTGCCTTGGCCATTAACAGTCGTAGACACTACAAGTACTATGGCAGTGAACTTATATCAGCCACTGCACAGTAGTACAGTGAAGCAATTTACAGTAATTGCCAGTGACACCATCCGACACAAAAAATAGCTCGAAACCATCTCAACAGATGTTTTGCCAGAGCTCTGCATTCTTCACTTCCCAGTGAAAGCTGCCAAGTTTGTCTGATGACAGAAGGTGATGGCTGTGAGTACAGGGGGTGCTTTGGAGAAGGCACAGACAGTGCACCAAGGAGTGTTTTAGGTCAGAATTAAAGTCTTTAAAACCTGCAACTGTCCCCATCGGCATGTAGCCTTTGATGCACTAAATGTTGCATGACATTGTCTGCGAAATACAGATCTCTTTGCTGCCAAGAGAGCTGCAACTGATCCACAGTCAAAGCAAAGGGGTGTAGGAATAACTTTGTCATTTGTGTAGCATTCCCTCTCGTTTTTTAGGAACACATAAGCCTCATGATTGCCAATGGCTGCTGAAACCTTTGGCAGTCCTGGACTGCCACAACAAGATGCTCACCTGGAGCTCTACTCCACTGGCCTTGGTGACAGAATCAACCCAGCAGCTTATCTTTTTCCTGGAACTATAAAGTAGCCAATCTTTCAAGCTTCCACAGTCATCAACCACAGTTAGGGTTTGCCTCAGGACTTAAGATGTTGACCATGGTTTTTTTGTCCTCAACGAGGGCCAAGCCCACTGTGCACTTGAAATTTAGGCAGGATTATTGTACATTATAATTTGAATGGCTAAGGGCTGGTTCCTTCCCCAACTCCTCTGAACTGCATTTCTAAATATCCTTGATGAAACAAGGTCATCTTTACCCAGTATAACTACATACATATATGTAGAAGGCTTGTGTTTTTGCAGTAACCTGGCTGCAGACAAGATGTACGGTTTTGATTAAAGGGCAGCAAAAACTTGTCAATCTGTCTGTGATTTATGTTGTATGGCACTGCCTACTGTCCATGTGTTATTAATTAATAACTGTCAGGCAGGTGACTGTGAGGCAGCCTTGTTCAGACTGTCAGTACAAATTAATTTGTCAGCACATCCAGATTGTGTACAAATTGATTTTAGAAAGTCTGGACAGAAAACAAACAAACATGTAATGTGATTTTTACAAATCGGATCCAGGCCACACTTGGAGGTGGTTTGAAATGTATATTTTATGTCACTGGCAACACAACACACAATGACAATGTCATATTCAGAGTGAAGAAAGTGCTTCAGGGTATTGCAATAGATAGCAAGCTCCCCCATCGTTGAGTTTGTCTAGTGCAATGGAGGAGTGCTGTACTGCAACTTGACAGTGTAATTGTTTGGACAGTGACATGGTGCATCTCCATGCTTCTGCGTTGAAAGGCAACATCGCCAGCATATGTAGTAACTGGCATGTATGTCGTTACCACAGCAACCCAAGCAGATCGGTTGGTGATGTTTGAAAGATCTGATTTAAAACACAAATCTAATTTGCCTGTAGTCTCAACAAAGCTGTAAGAGAGGGACCAAAATGCCTAAATGTTGGTCAAGGCAAGTAGGGACAGTTCAGTGATTTAATGACCAATAACAGATGCAATAGGCAGGTACAGGTAGATCAAAAGCAAAGAAATGAGGCAACGAAGAAAGAATAACAATCTGACAACTGGATATCGGAAATGGCGCTAGTATATGAGCTGCAGGGCTGACGATGAAATGAGTTGCATTTGGGAAGATACAGGTAGGGAAGTTCAGGTGAGGGGAGTGAGGTGATTGCACAGCAGAAGGGAGTGGCAGAATCTGGAATAAAAGAAAGGTCAGAGGGCATTTTGTAGTATATGCAATAATCAACAGGTTTAAAGAAGTCAGAATGTAGCTGGACAGCTCTGTATCATAGAAAATATGTTTATATACAGCTGATTTGCATCAGCAAATACATTTTATATGTCTTATACAGGGAAACCTAATGCTGATCGAAATACATTTTCTATTAACATAATGAGGAAATGTTGTTGAGGCAAGTCGCAAAAATGTTGATACTGAATTTATTAGTAAAATGTTCTCTCACTCTCATTTGTTTTCTGCCAAAATAAGCATACACTTTCCACTCATTGTGACTGCAGCATTATTCAAAAGTGAGCAGTGACTTGAGGCATGAGATTTATTTATTAATATGTAAACAAAGTGACGACCTCTCGCCAACCTTAAGCAAAGTGTTTTTATTGCCTAAAACTACCCAAAATCAAGATGTTTCCTTTTCTTAATCAAAGCGCTTTTGCTGCAGGAGTGTGGACGTGCACCCCAGAGTGTGGCGCTGAGGTCCTGCAACTTGTATTCCTACATCTACAGCCCAACCACCTCCTTATAAATGTATTGTTTCAAAGAAACACTGTCCCTGAACATATTCCAGACAGGAAAAATGTTGTCACCACAATATTATTGTGACAACTATTTAATAATATATCAAACTAAATTACTCCAGACAGGGTTGGGTTGGAGGGCGGGACAAAGGATTAGATTGAGACAAATAATGAGCAAAATTAGTACCTCTCTCCTCCTTTAAAATCAGTGATCTCATGGCTGTGGTGCGCTGACAGCTTGGCAGTGAAGTAAAATATAAATAGAATTATAGCTGCTGCGCAGCAATGGTCGGGGCCGGGCGATTTTAGGCGAAATTAGGCAGTTCTGATCAACAAGCAGAGTGTAGGAAGACAAAAAAAAGGTGGCATTCTAATGTGCATTTTACATCAGTTGAGGCTTGAATCACAATTTCTGGCTCAAGAGGCTCTGCTGTATCTCACCGAGCTAATTAGCAAGAGTCAACTCTGTGGTATATATGTTTAAAATTTCTTCTAGCTCATTATAGGAATTTTACAGCTGCAATGATTAG
The DNA here is from genome assembly GCA_027495735.1 of Lutjanus campechanus. NCBI lineage: Eukaryota > Metazoa > Chordata > Actinopteri > Lutjaniformes > Lutjanidae > Lutjanus > Lutjanus campechanus. The sequence continues at coordinate 28,585 of JAJHUR010077425.1, read as the reverse complement.
TCAACTTTAGTAGTCTCTAACCCACATAGGATGATGCCTGTACATAGAACTTTCACATTAGCTGAGATTGGAACTCACAACCTCTGAGACTGAGATCCATCTTTTATCTCGCTGAGCTAACTGGCAA
>JAJHUR010077425.1:8468-28438 GCA_027495735.1 Lutjanus campechanus | reverse complement strand
TATCATAGAAAATATGTTTATATACAGCTGATTTGCATCAGCAAATACATTTTATATGTCTTATACAGGGAAACCTAATGCTGATCGAAATACATTTTCTATTAACATAATGAGGAAATGTTGTTGAGGCAAGTCGCAAAAATGTTGATACTGAATTTATTAGTAAAATGTTCTCTCACTCTCATTTGTTTTCTGCCAAAATAAGCATACACTTTCCACTCATTGTGACTGCAGCATTATTCAAAAGTGAGCAGTGACTTGAGGCATGAGATTTATTTATTAATATGTAAACAAAGTGACGACCTCTCGCCAACCTTAAGCAAAGTGTTTTTATTGCCTAAAACTACCCAAAATCAAGATGTTTCCTTTTCTTAATCAAAGCGCTTTTGTTGCAGGAGTGTGGACGTGCACCCCAGAGTGTGGCGCTGAGGTCCTGCAACTTGTATTCCTACATCTACAGCCCAACCACCCCCTTATAAATGTATTGTTTCAAAGAAACACTGTCCCTGAACATATTCCAGACAGGAAAAATGTTGTCACCACAATATAATTGTGACAACTATTTAATAATATATCAAACTAAATTACTGCAGACAGGGTTGGGTTGGAGGGCGGGACAAAGGATTAGATTGAGACAAATAATGAGCAAAATTAGTACCTCTCTCCTCCTTTAAAATCAGTGATCTCATGGCTGTGGTGCGCTGACAGCTTGGCAGTGAAGTAAAATATAAATAGAATAAATAGAAATAGAATAGAAATATGAATAATATGCAACAGCCCAAAGAGATCTTTTCTTTGAATTCTGGAGATATTGTAAACTAAGTTTTGCCATCCTGCTTTCCATGCATATCGATGCACAATGAACACATTGTTTTTTTGACTCTGTAACAAATGCTTGTTTACTGTCACAGTGTGAAATTTAACCGAAGCAATTACAGTCAAAACTCTGCTCTACCACACAAGTTGTTTATTACAGTCAGGAGTGCTTTGGGCACTGAGGAAATAATAGTCAAAGCTGTTGCATCCACCAACCTTGTGTTAATATACAATAAGTACGCCTGCCACCATAGAAGCCTGCAGGAAAATACAGATTCAAAGGTATCTGTGAATATCATGTTTACACTCCCACTCTACATTCTGTTGTACTGTGTACAATATTCATAGTCAGTATGTCTACAAGCTGTCAATGGATGTTACTGTCTTTGCAGGGAGTAGGCTAAACTGCTAATTTGCTGCAGATTTAGACATGCTGTCATTGTGACAGTTTTTGAAAAAGCCTGTATTAATTATTGACTGCATATCCTCTATTGAATGTGTGCTCTATCATTATGTTTTAACCATTACTTTGCTTGTTTGATGCTTAAACACTTTTTTTGATTGAGTACAGCAACAGCCATGTTATTTTGTATTTTTAGTACATATACATTATAATAACAGGTCTACAGTTTTATGTACATGTGAGATGTATTGATTTTTTGAATTGGTCTCACAGGAAATGGAAGGCATCCTCTGCAACCTTGGCTTGTTATTTCATTAAACAACTCCATTACAGCGCTCAGTTTACAGCCTTTCCCATAACAGGTGAGAGGCATTGTTGAGCGTAAAATTGGCATCCTCAAGATTAACTTCCGTTGCCTCCATCACACAAAGGGGCTGCCTACATACCATAAAGGTGTGCAACATTGTGGTGGCAAGCCGCATTCTTCAAAACAACGCCATTAGTCATGGGATGCCTGGATGACTAATGCTCAACGGCCCGATCTGACTCAACCACTTTGGCACTCCAAAGATAAAGGAGGGAAAATGTGGCTGGAATTTCTTTTCAAAGGTTTATATAAATAAATGCTCTTTTCAGTAAAATCTGTTGTAGCCAATGGTAGGTTTGGCTTTTTTGGCTGATATGCTTTTTTGGTATTTAACAGGCATGCAAACTGGTTTGGGGATAACAAGTTGTAAAGGATTCATAATAAGTTACTAAATGCTCATTCTTGATGACTTTTAGGACAGTATTCTAGTATTCATTAATTAAGTGCTGATGATGCTGGATAAATACACATCCTGTTCTGCCTGCATGAGCTCTTGTTAGCTCTGTCTGTTAACGTGAGCTAGCTCTTGATAGCATGACTACACAGCAAAGAAATCAGCCTATTTGTATTTAAATTATAAAATACTGACTAAAGGCTTCCCAAGAATTCTTGTTGTGTGCTAGCTAACCTTCACTGTGTGGGACCTATCCATAATGGCCAGCTATATTGTTGAAACATATTGGCCAGTTAGCTGTATTATCATCCTGAGTGTACAGACTCTCTTGTGAGTCACAATACATAATTTTGTATCTTCACAAAGAGGAGATATAGCCTTCACCTCAGAAACCACCAGCAAAAGTGCAGGAGGTGAAGCTAATGCACCTAACATAAGCCATGCTACTGCTACGGGTAAGTTCAACCAAGTGAGGACTGAAAAGATTCCTTGCAATATATTGAAGTAGGGGATCCCTGGTGGTCGACCCCTGGTGTACCTTATTTACCGTCTGTAAAAAGAGAGAAGTTGTAGCTTGTTGCATTGAGCTTAATGCCGCAATGGTTTGCACTGTACTGTGACTTTGTTGACGGTCACAAGTTGCAAAATTGTGTATTAATATATTGACATTACATTAATTTATAGGAATGTTTTTCATTCATTTGAAAAGAAAATTAACTGAGAGCCATGTGTTTCATGCAGTAAATCTGACCCTCAGAGTGCCTGGTCGGTTGGCAGCATGGATTTCCAGCATCGCATGTCAATGGAAAGTGAGCACCAAGTCAATTTTTCCACTGCAACTGCCGCTCAACAAAGACTGATGAGAGTCAGATATGCGGAGGCAAACGGCGGTGGTCTCATTGCCGACTGATCCTTATCTTTCCTTCAAAGCCAGGGCTTGAGTTCTCTCGGCACAGCTCGGCTTACATCTCCTACTGGTAACAGCTGTTTTATCACAGGTCTTGGATTCAAATAGCCACCTGCTCTGCATACTAGTGAACAGCAAAAGGTCACATACTTTATCTGTTGCAGGTGGACAAGTAATGAGAAACAAATCTCTGAGAAAATGTGGAGAAAAAAGCAAAGGATACAGATAAAATGTGCCACACTTTCCTGATTTCATTACATTTTCTCGCCTCACAGATAATTCTGAATGTAAATAGTTGATGCTTACATTTGACCTTTAGATGTGAGATACAGTGAAGGTTATAAAGGTGAGGCTTTAAACTTACTTGCTATAATACCTGATTAGCATCTGACCTGCACAGCTGACAGTATCTCACATGGTAGAGCAGGTGGTCCAATATTCACAGGAGCGTTGGTTCCTTTCCTGGCTCCTCCTTACAACATGTCCAAATATCCTTGATGGGACAAGGTCATCTTTATCCAGTATACTGTAACTTTATGGACGAAGCTCCTCACCACCACAGGCCAACATTCTCTGCAATGTGACGATGTTGCAGCAAAAGTTTTGATTCACAGCCAAATTCACAGCACTGCACTCATAGAAATAAGGGTTTCAAAAGGGTCCTTCTTGGAGCGAGGTTCTAGCCAGAACGATTTGCTTCTGAAGAACCCTTTTTCTGAAGAGAAGTTTTGTCAAAGGTTTGATGAAGAACCCTTTTCATCCAAAGAAACCTTTTTAGAGGAAAGAGTTCTTCGACGAATGTTGAAACCCAATTGTGTTGGGTGGAGGAATGATGGACAGGAGGCCTGCGCATCTTCTCATCATATGGCCAATTTAACACCATGAAATGGCTCACATTCACCAGTCCATCTATCAGTCCATTTTCTGGCACTTATCTAGGGCTGGGTTGCAGCGGCAGCAGGATAAGCAAGGTGCTGACGTCCCTCTCCCCAGCAACATTTTCCAGCTCCTCCTGGGGGACTCCAAGGTGTTCTCAAGCCAGATGAGATATATAATCTCCCACACATTTTCTGAGTCTATACTGGGTTCTCCTCCCAGTTGGACGTGCCTGGAAAACCTCCATGGGGAGGTGCCCAGGAGGAATCTGATCAGATGTCTGAACCACCTCAAGTGGCTTCTTTTGATGTGAAAGAGCAGTGGCTGTACTTGGAGCTCCTTCCCTCATTACACCTCTTAATAGTATTTAAATAAGTCCGGATGCTACTATGTTCATAAAGAGAGCATATAAATTCACTATATGCTGTGTGGAGCTACAACCCACCTCAGACGCATCTCTAATGATCTTGCAAAGTTAGTAGTTACAGCAGTATACCAAGTTTCATTATTGATGCAGTGAAAGTTTCTTTTTTGTATTATTCAGAACCCCACACACACGAGTGTAGAGGAAAACTTGTTTGGATTAAAGATTCATCAGAGTTAAAGCCAGGTCCTTGTGCATTCTTTCCGATGCCCCACAGTGATCATGATCTAATTAACTGGCTACGCCAGGCAAGATTTTAAGGCTTACATAACAACATCTGAATGTGATTGGCACGCTTCTATTTTTGTATATTGTGTTTTTACATCTTGATTGGCTTCTCAGCATATTACTCATTCATGACTCATATATGGATCCATTTGTTTCTCATTTTCAGAGAGTATTTACATTTCATTTGGTATTATCATTATCTCCTCCTGTGTGACAAGCACACTTTTTAAACATAAAAAAAACTTAAATAAATTTTATTTGTTAAAAGGGAGACAAAAGATGCTGCTGTCAGGAAGTTCAGTCTGTTTAGTAACTTGTTCATTCTTTATTTTTTTTAACTGCTCATCAGTGCTGTCACAAAATTTGTCAGTTTATTGTCTGGGGTTGTCTCATCTATTTTCCAACTTATCATTATTAGATGCTGACACATTCACTTAAGAGATGACACCTTCTTTCTCTACTTGCAAAAGAAAAAAAGAAGTTCCATTACAATAAGTTTTGCAACCATTTGAATTTCCCTTTGATGTTAAATAAATTTAACAAATTGTATTTTGAACAATATAGTTTGTTAATACATGCCATATACACCAACAAAGATTAATTTAATCTAAGATTAGTCAGAGATAAACAAAACTAGGTTTGAAATTAGTAAATCCAGATTTAAAATTCAGAATTCTGTTGCACAATAAAAAACTAATCATAATTTCATAAATGTAACCAAATCATTGTATTGGTGGCTTCAGTTCCACAACACTATAGTGTTGAGGCCACTATAGGCCACTGTTCTCAAGTTTGTTAGCCCCGCCTCTTCCTCTATGTATACAATATGGTGACCATTGAGGGCGAGAACTGTCCAGAATTCTGCACTCAACTTTTTGGCCATCTTGAGTACAACATTCGGTTAACCGTAGTGCACTTTGTTTTGCCACAAATGTCAATGTGAATGTCCTCAAAACAGGAAGTGTAAGTACAGAGGTACGTGAATTGAGACACATCAATTGTTTACTAGCTAGCTAGCTTAAAAACATTATGTTGTTTGCTATAACTTAAAAGTTAATAAAAGACTATATTGCCTGCTAGCTAGCGAAAAAGTTTGCTAGATAGCTTAAAAGTTAACACCTTACATTTGGTGCTTTCAAATGTTTACCGTGTTTACAAGATGAACATAATGGAACTCCCCCCTCATACTGTGTTCACAACAGCATGAAAACGGAAGTTTTCTGTTAGCTCTGAGTTCACAGTGTTCTATTCATGACTGCCATGTCGTAATTACAAATTTACAAGTCCCACTTGAACACAGCAACTGTTAACTAGCTAGCTAAAAAGTAAACAAAACATTACATTGTTTGCTAGCTAGCTAAAAATTTAGTTAGCCTCCTCCTCTGAGAAGCATTTGTTGACTGCAGTGGTGAACCGTGACTATTCGAGCTGGGACTTCAGTTTAACCAAAACTCAGCCAGACACACCAAAAATGCAGCAAAATGGAAAAGGATTTTGTTCAAATAAGCAGCACACAGCCAGGTAGCTTGTAACATGTATTTGCAGCGTATAGTTGACATATACTAATAGCAGAATAAGTTATGTTTTTTGTAGTTTTCTATACTTAAACTTGTATTAAATATTGTATTAGATAATTGCCATTTACTCTGTTACTAAAGCAATTTCAGTCTCCAAAATAATTCAGTCTTTTGCAGATCTTCTGCTATGCTGTGAAAGTTCACCTTGAAAAAGGCAGTGCTATAAGGCAGCACTATAAAGTTAGCCACCTAGCAACAGCGTCGGTCTCAACTGTTTCATCTCGAACAAGATATCGCTGGCCTTCAAGAAGGCCTAAGGGGTTGATTTTTGGTCTTACTCACTGTGAATCAAAATGTGATTGGTTAACTCACCTGTCACTTTCTAAACACTGTAGCCCTCTGTCCTAGTAATAAAGTTCTAACCAGCTATTTTGCTGTTTACAGGACTGTAACCCTTTCGTTTATAAAGCGAAGTTGACAGAAAATTAGGTTTTTGGAATTGGAATTAGGAGAGAGTAGCCTAAATGAAATATAATATATTTAAATATAACAATTGAAATACTGATGTGTGAGGCCTTCTCTGAAGGCCTAGAAGAGCCTCAGGGTTCCCCTCTGGTTGGCTGAATTATCACCTAGAATGAAAGAGTCTGTTCCTTAATTATCTTTGAGGAACATGATTTTTCTGCTCAGTTAAGCTGCAGTTAAACCTCCTAAAGTACTGGATCACATTTTAAATTGTGGCTTAAAGTTTTGGAGCTAGTTTGCAAGTTTAGTGCAACATAATTTCAAGTTAAACCATGATTTAATCAGGTTGATCCAGCTCAGTAAATATTCATTTATTCAGATAAGTATCTGCACCATCTTTTTTCATGCAGTCTGGGAAAAGTTACTCACTTGAAGGGAAAAACTAACTAGATCTGGCAGTGGTCATGTGCCAACGGTCAACAAGTCCAGAAAACGTGACAAGTGATTGGGTTTCTGCTTTCACTGCTGTTACCACCATCTCAGTCTTTCTTTCAAATACATTTTTAAACATTTATTATCACGCCTACTCATGCCTGGACTAATGAAGTGGAGAACTCTCTAATGGCAGCACAAGCTTTCTCAAATAGTTTAACACAAATATATTCTGTTTTTCTCCCTCCTTCCCGTCCTGCGCACTGTACACTCCAGAGCATATGGAAGACACAGGAGACAGCCCCATTTTGAAGGTGGGATGCCAGTCGATGTGAGCAGATCCATCAGTGTTTGTCTCCCACTGAGATACTGAGATGATGGATGGATCTAATGGATTGATTTAAGCCTCGGCTCCCCTTACTGACTGACTGAATAACTGAGTGAATGCTCAAGCAAATAACTTCAGCTGGTGGGGAATGCATTTAAACTGTGCACTTCCTCCACAGTCGAGTTCATCCATCACCTCGGCTGATTGTTAGGTTAGGCTCTCTCGAGGTTATTGTGCATGCTTTATTATTTCTTAATAAGGTAGGGATTTGACACCAATATCACCAGATCACTTTGTTCATGTTTACTTCAATTTTCCAGAGAATTTTTCACTGGGCTCTCATACAGTGACTGATTATGAAGCTGCATATGAAGTATGTGTCGTTTTACAGAAGAAGATAACTTGTATTTTAAGTTATGATGATGTCTGTAAGGGATAGACAGATAAATGCCACAGTAATCCATACTTATCTCTTACTGGAGTACTATACTGGAGTTATATTCTTGACAAATGAACAGTTGCAGATGTAATGAGCCACCATGAGACCATTCCTGCAGCCTACCACGCAGTAGGAATGGCTATTATTTTTTTTACCAGTGACTGTTTGGCACTATGATATATTTTGGCAATCTCAGAAAAAAAGATTTTAACGTTCAGTCCAAATGATTGCATAATTGCAAGTGTTGCTGAAACTGCTTTGAAAGCTACACTGACAAGTTGAGACTGTCCTCCAAAGTAGAATGACAGCATCAGTTGTTAAGCAAATGCCCCAAAGCAGCATAATTATTTTTATGTTCAAGTGACAAAGCCCTCCGGCAGCGGTGGTAATTATGACAGGAGCGAAAAAAGAAAGTCAAGTGACATTAAAGAGCAACAAAAGTCCACATAGGGAATAAAGTATATAGTCAAAACAGTTTTCCTTTTTTTTTCTTTAGCATGACCACAGATGTTCCTGAATCTTAACCTCAATAAGTTTTTATTATTGTAACCATGACAACACACCAATTAACCTAATCATTTTGACCTTAAGCACAATGTTTCTCTAACCTCAATAATGGTAGTACTTTACATTCCAACTTGGTAATAAGGGGTTAATGTCTTGGGAACAACAGGTAATACTGAGGTAATTCCATGGTAATTCTATGGGTAATAACCTAGTGATAAGAATGAGCATACTGGTGATGTTACTATTTATTTTCTTTAATTGTTTTGGGGCTTTTTTGCCCTTAATTGATCGGACAGCTGAAGTGAGGACAGGAAGCGGGGGAGAGAGAGTGCGGGCATGACCTGCAGCAAAGGGCCGTAGGCAAGAGTCAAACCCGTGGCTGCTGCGGGGGACTCACAGTCTCGGTACACGGAGAGCACGCTCTACCAACTGAGCTACCAGACCACCATGGTTTATTTTCTTTAATAGGGTGAAAGCAGGTCAGGGTGATTTCACTCTGTAACATGTAATTTTTAATGATTGCTTGAACTATCAACGCCCATCAAGGGACTGCTGCTGGAAATTAGTTTTGGCTGTGTCCTGTGCACAGTACATCAGACTCTGCTTCTGAAACTGTCAGTGTTTTTGTGTGCTTGTCTTTTACAAATGAACCAAACTAAACACAAGACTTATCAGGAAGAACATTTCAATAGGGGAGAAAATCTTAGCAATAACATTTTGATAAGAAGGCTGTGGTAAAATGTTTCTTGTTATTGGTAAGGTTAATATTATTTTAACTATAAAGGAAACCCTGAAAATATTGGTGGAGTAAAATGTAGCTGTATGCAGCTGTATAAAAAGGGTGAAGCCTTAGAAAACTGCCAGAATTTAAACGCCACAGTAAGGGGAATATAAAAGAAGACTCCCTTAAAGTTTCTCTTCAGTGTGCTGCTATCTGGACCCTCAGTTTACTGCTTCTGCCTAAGTTGCAGTAAAGTTCAGTTCTCACTGAATCAAGATGGACTTTGTGTGTTTCTTGATTTTTCCAAAAGAGTTTTTTAATTTCAAAGAAAACATGTTTTGGAGGACCTGAGGACATTGGCTCATCTGTTTTTTTTCCCTCGTATATTCATATTACCTTATTACCTTGTTATTGTTGAGCTATAATTGGATGAACATTTTGATTTTGAAAAAAAAGCAGTTAAGGGGAAAATTAGCTATGTTTTTAGGGTGGGAAGCCAGTGAGGGATTACACCTTCATTTCCGCTCTCGTGACCCCTACTGATTGGTCTGTTTGATGGGACCTGGGGTAGATTTAGAAGCAATTGCTTGTGTGCAACCTCACAAAGTCATCAGTGCAGAGTTATGCTGATTTGCTCAGGTCATATCAGACTCTGAGTTTTCCTAACTTGAATCATTTGTAATTAGTGTTCATGTCAATATTCAAATTGTAATCACTAATAGGAAACTTCAAACTTTTGGAAAGTTTCAATGCGTCCAACTTCCTGTTTGCTAAGTTAGTTAAGGGAAATGCTACTAAACTAAACAAACATGCATGCATCTTGTCAGCCACATTTAAATGGGCATAGTATTAAATTGTAAATGCACAGTATTTTTAACTTTTTTTGCAAGTCATAAATGAGTGAATTTCTCCCAAATCAACCAACTGTAACGTATGAAGTGGGGCAGTCCAAAGGAATAGGCCATTATGGAATGGGCATATTGATTTATTTTGAAGATTTATTAATGGTTTGGTTTGTACATGTTCTGGTAGCTGTCAAAAACTTGCAAAGTATCTTGTTGTAATCTTTGAAAAATCATTGCCAAGGCCTTTTGCCAAGAGATACGTAAATAATACAGTAAGGGATCCCATCTGATGATTTATAGTGAATCATTTATCATACTGTTGAATTATATACTCTATTATAGCATAGTTAGTTTTTAAGTATGATTTGTTTATTGATGTGCCCTTCTTTGACAGGGAGCAGGGGAGTGAAACTTAATTATGCATACTCTTTATCTGAAGTTATTTTATTCTACCACAGTATGTTTCTGTTCAAGGACTCAAGCTGCGGATTTTTTCATTTAAAGTTTGCTGTGACTGTCTACTGTCACTCCTCTAAGTTTTAATTTCATTTTATTACAGGCAGAATGACACGGTGAAATTAGAAACAATGTGTCACCTGCATCATTCAGCTGCTAATTTGTGGGTCCGTCGCTTTAGACTTTGATGAAGCTCTCATAAGAGACAGGAGACGGGCTTTTGTTTTGAATGTTTCCAGTCTGCTGAGAAAATGTGGCATCATTGTCTTTGTATAACCAGCTGTACTCAAAAAATAAAAGAGTCTGAGTGATCTGCACGACTCCATGAATTAAACATACAGGTGCTCAGCTGGAAGCATGTGGATCAAAAACCAAGTGTGGCTATGAACAGAAATGTATGCTGATTTCATTAGCTGGACCAAACTGGGATAAATCAGGTAAAACAGAAGGACTCCAAGAATCATCACAGCGGCTCATGTCAGGCAAAAAAGACAAGAGACGTCTTAATTTTATTCAGTTTATGTCTTAAGTCCTCTTATTCCAGTTTTTTGAGCAAAGACACGCAGAAGACCCCTGTGCAGCTCATTATCATGGCAGAGGAGGAAAGAGAATAATTTTCATTCAGTGTCGTCTGTGTGGTGAGCCGTGCCTCCTCGTGACCACCGGGGGTCAGAACTAAAATTACCTGAGGACCCTACGTGATTGAACCCCACATCTGTCCTGTGCGGTGCGTTCTGTTCTGTGCTTTGTGCGGACCATATCTCCAGATGGAAAAGAAAAGTAGCGCGATGAGCATCTTGAATTTGCCCCCAAAATGTTATCAAAGTTCTCATCAGTAATTTCCATTGCAGCCTTAATATTTCTTATCAAGGAAGAGAAACTTTTTCTCTCAGTCTGTAGCAAGATGTACTATTTTTCTCTCACTTTACGGCTTCTACTTCACACAGATAATAAAGTTGAATTAATCTAAAGGTATTTGTGTAATATATTATTGCATACACTGAATATGTTTGTTACTCATCCACTATATCAAGTATGTAAGTATGAACCTGTAGCCATCTGCCTATAATGTGTGCTGTTCCTGAATAGTGCTTGTCTTCAGTTGGCCCATAGTATTATACTACTCAAGATTGGTCTTGGTCTTGAGGCTGGTCTCAACACCATTTTTTAAGGGTCTCATCTCAGTCTTGATCACATTTTTAATTTTGTCCTCCTCTTAAAGAGGACTTTATATTTTATTTTCAAGACTGATCAAGCCCTTAACTGCAGGATTAAATGCACAAAATTACATTACATCTAATCTCAGGAAGGATTAAATCGAAAGCAACTGGACTTGTTTAAAAGTCTTTTCTGAAGACGTTTCGTCTCTCATCCAAGAAGCTTCATCAGTTCATGCCTGTCAGAGCTAGTCTAACTAAATGGTGGGAACCCAGGTATTTAACCTCTATGGATGTGTTCAAATTCACACACCCATAGAGGTTAATTACCTGGACGAATGAGAACATTACATCACGGATACATTAAATCTAATTCAGCTCCAACATCGTCATTGTACCATTATCTCAGAGAATTGGAGATGTGACGGCACTCAGTCTTGACCTGCCTTGGTCTTGGCCAGGACTTGGTCTCGGTTTCAGTCATCTTGACTATAAAACTGCTTCAGTACAACAGCCATGTTTACCACAAGGTGAACTAAGTTTATGTGCTAAATTAAACCTGTGTTAATGTTTTGGGGTTTGTTTGTTTTTTTGGCCATTTGAAGGTTGCACAATAAGTCATTATTGTGTACTATTGATGAGTTTTTACCTCTGTTTTGGTCTTCGACTCCTCAAGGATATATCCAGCTGGTTAGCTGCTAAATCCTCAATTTTCTTCACCAGCTATGTGCTAATTTTGTCCATCTGCTACTTAGTGCAGTGCACATAGCATACATTGTGTTTAGCCAACCAGTTCTCTTTCCCAGATTGTCAAATACCAACATTTTGTCATGTTCTGTTTAGATTGTTTGTGCAGATGTTCCTTCCTTTGCTATGTGTGAATAAACATTTAGATTAATAGCTGTAATTATGTACAATTAAATGTACTTTTAAAGAAGTTATTCACCCTTCACACTCAAACTTAAAGTAAACCGCCATAAAATTATTGCTGTCTGTGTTTTAACCCACACACCACCACCCTCAGTCCCAAAATATTTTTCAGTAGCAGTAATATTGGCAGGTTAGCTAGCTAATGGTTGTTCTGTGTAGCTAACATTAGCAGTTGGTCTAACAACTGCTAATGTTTCTTAAAATTAGATGTTCAGTCCTTGGATGCTGACAGTATTTTCACAGCTGAAGGCAGAACTGTCTCTGTACTGTGATGTTGTACCTCTTCTGAATTGCTTGTAAGATTGGCTGTTTTCACTGGGTAGTGACAGTGTTGTTTCATTGTAATATGTGTCCACTGCACATGGCAGTATGTTATTCCTTATTTTAAAATGTGTTTTAAAATTGTAATCCTGCTAATATTCTTATTTTCACTAAATGTATCAGTAATCTGAACATATCTTGGTCATTTCATGTGAATGAAATGATGGTTTTATGCAGGTGCCGGCAGATATGGATTTCCATGGGTAGCCTATAGGGACAGTGGGCAGGTGGATAATTGAGGAGCACATGTAGATTTGAGTGACGTCAAACCTGACCTCTCAGACTCTTGCCAAGTCTTAAATTGCCACCTACATCTCTGCTTTACTGAATACTTTGCCACGTCATATCTCAGCATGTGTTCTCAACATGTGTTCAGGGACAAATGTCTGTACTCTCCAGGGACGGTGCATCCAACAAGGGGACAGGCCTCATGGTAACCCCCGGAGTTTTTGGCAAGATCGGCTTCTCTTTTGTTTTACACAGACACCTGTGTTTTAGCCCCGTATATTTTCACTCTATGCTTTGCCCTTGTTTTAAGAGAGAAAGGCTGACTGATTGGAGGGGACAGATGACTATTCAAGTTTGGGCTGGAGCCAATCCCTCCTCTGGTTTTCCCACTCAAGGTCGATGGAGAAGGAGGGTAAAGGGTGTCATTCCGTCTCCCAGAGGTACAAATCACAGTGGCAGACAAGCAAAACACCTGAGCTGTCGAGCACTGATTTAAGACCTTGCAATGTACCTGCCTTACTTTTTCACAACTTTTATTCAGGGGTAATTGTTACATATAGTGGATGTGTAGGTCTTTTTGTCCTCCTTATGTATACAGCACAGATTATATGTTAACATACATGACTAGATTACCTATGATCTTATACGATACACATGTCATCCATGGTTGAATCAGCAGTGTTAGTTCTGCTGATTGCCGATTAACAAGGACGTTTTAGTAACACTTTAGTTGCCTTTATATTTGTTACAGTGTCATAACCATGTCATAACCATGAAGGAGTTATTATGAATGCTTATGACTGATGTCATAAGGTGTTATTCGGTCAATTTTTAATGCATTTAATTTCATTATTTGAGATGTCTTTGTTATGACAATTTGACATTGTCATATTCAATTGACATTGACATTGTCAATACTGTCATATAGCCAGTTTTGACATTGGCTGTCATGAGACCATTATAAGGTCATCATGAATATTTTCCTTGACTTAAAGCAAAGTGGCACATTTTGGACTTCCATAAAATGTCCATAAAGATGGCCAGTTTAACATGGAATACATTACTGATGTGGTTTTCTTCACCCCAGGGCTGAGTCAGTTAATTTGGCAGGTAGCTCCATGGCTAACCAAGCTAACTAGCTATGCCAGCTACAGATAGCAGCTAACAGCAGTTAGACTACTTTACCAAGAAATAAACTAGCAAACCTCTATCTGTCCAGCAGGTAACTATGTAAGCTAAATCACCTTGGTACTGTAGTCTGTTGTCACACTGGCCTTATAACATTTAATGACATCTTTATGACAAGTCCAAATGGTACCACTTCACTTGAAGTCCAGGAAACTGTTCATGACACACTGAAAGCATTTGACAATGTAATACAACTAAAGGACATTTATGATATTTTTGTCTTGGCAGTTCTCATAACAAAGACATTGGCAAGTTATATCATCTTGGTTGATGTCAAGTTGTCATAACAAAGACATCTCAGACAATGTCAACTTTGCATTAAAGATTACACAACTGACCAAATGACAATGAATGATAACATTCATAAAGACTCCTTAATGTTTATGATGGTTGTCATAGCATGACAACCATCATGACAGTGTAGTCACAGTCTTATGGTGTCCCCCTCAAATAAAGTGTTACCAGCTTCTTTTCTTTGTAGTTATTAATTGCAGCATGACACAAAGTATATCAGTCATACACAATGCAGCTTCATGATGGTGATAAACATTTCTTTGAACATAATAAGTGAGACTGAGAAAACATTTAAAAAATCCCCTAACTTTTCTTTCTTTGTATACAGTATTTACTGTCAACATTCCTTATATATATTCGATTTCAAAACACAAAGTTCTTAGCTGCCTCACATAATAATCTGCTCATCTCCTCGCACAGTTTATTGTGTTTTGTTTTGAAATGAGAGGAAATTGAGAGTTGCGTGGTTAAGAAGCAGAAACAGATAATTGGTCTCAGAGGATGTGATACATGATCTGAACTTTGTTCAGAGATATCTTTATGCTGTTTTAAGATGTACACTGCCAGTGGCACTGTTGGCAGTCAGCCCAGTTTGATATTTCTTACTTTTCCCACACACAGTTTACTTTTATAATACTTCGACTAACAAACTCACAACTACCCAAATATGTCAAGACTGAAGTAAATTATAAAACTTATGATATTTAACAGATATATAGTTCTTCCTTCATCCTGTTTTTGCAGAAATGAAGTGAACAAGGGAGCATTTTTTTTCTGCTTTCTGTCATCCTTGCTTTAAAATAACATTTCATTAGTATGGCATATTCAAGTTGCAGGAATGCAGACTATTTTAATCAAAGTTCTTCTTATTTTAATTGCCAAAAGCAAAAAACACATGTGGAGTGCAATAATTTCCTCGAGGCAGCTTATATCTATCAATTACTGCATTTAATCCTTGACTTGCATTATTAACCACACACAAATGAAATATAAGATACTGTAGGATAGTATTTGATATGGCACATGCTGCATACATTCATTCCCATTCTGTATTATGCTTTTTCTTTCTTCCTCTGCTCTCTGTGAGTACAGCACAGTCGACAGAGAAAATCCGGATCAGGTCTGAGCTATTTTGCAAGACCGCTGATTGGCAGTTTCTCTAACCCCACGAGCAATATTGCACCAATCACCAAAGACAGTTTGTCTTCACCTTTGCATGAATGTCAGCGGCTTCAGGGCAAGATTACTGGAGAGGCTTTGGGGGGATCCAGTTAGTCAATTTTGACATTTGATTTCCATAAAACACAAGACGTGGAATGTCTATGCAGGCTGATTTGAGTGGAAAGATTCTGGTGTAACATTATTTCACTTAGAGATGTTTTTTCTCTGGACATGGTGGCTTGACCTTTCCACTGGGTGGGGGAAAAAGCACAGTGTACAAAATTAAGGTGTGTATAGGGTAAAACTGGTAAAACTGATACTGGATCACTACTCTGAGATCAGTAGACGATTTGAGGGAGCATGCCACCTCCCTGGTTAGCAAAATGAACAAAATGCATCCCCTTGATTAACGTGCTATCCCCCCTCTCCATCCCTTAGCAGCACGGTGACTGCAGGGACAGTTGAATATGTTAATCTAGTCTGCCTGACTCATTGATCCTTTATCTGGCTGAAGTTTGTACAAGTTAGACGCTTGGCTCTGAAATATCAGTAGTCTCTCCCTCTGCTGTGCATTGATGAATCCTCGGTGCTGTCCGTGGTGCTGAAGCAGCAGACGGATTTGACTCTCTCTCTTAGTACTGTCCATTTTGTTCTTGAAAGTACAGAACTAAAATGAGTCAGTTCACTAGACATGGGTAAACAAAATAAACCGGGGCTATACCTTCTGTTAAAAATTAACAAATCTCAACCTGCAGTATGAGGTGATAGTCAAGTACCAGAGATCTTGCAATAGTGTTTATTCCAAGAAAACTATCCTTTTAATGTCTCTGTATTAGACCTTTTCAGGCAACAATTATACATCTATGAATAGCACTGTATGGTGACTTTGGATTTTTATATGAATGTGATGATGTACCTTGATTTGTCTGTGTCTATTTCACTGGATTAACTCAAACAAGCAACACGTCCTTGTACATAAGCAACAGAAGATATCATTTGCCAGTGACTCCCAGCACAATATATGACTGTTCCCAACAACAGATAGGCTGAGCAGCAGGCTAACTTGACCTTCATTGTACCAGCCTTCACTGTCACATGCTTAACCTTGTGAAATGGTCAAAACTAGGTATGGTTTATGTATCAGCATTACTTGGTTATGGTTAGATCATGGTGTGGGTTGAAATAAGTAGTTGGTAGTGTAGGTTAGCTTACATAACTTAGCTTACATAACTAAGTACATGGCATAAGTGAAGTACATTGTCATATAAGTTGAGTATATTACATAAGTTAACTTATGTACAAAAGTCACCATTGCCTTAGTTTCGGAGGGGACACAAACAGTGGTCACTGTGGTGAAAGTCTGACTTTTAACTTACATTAAGTACATGACACAAAATAAGTATGTTCCATATATCACGTAAGTTATTTACATTGCATGATTACTACGACCATTAGAGGTCGTTAGGTAATAAACATATAACATATAAATATGGGTTGTAATTCGCTTGCGCAGACACCCGATACAGTCCTTTGGGTGGCCTTAGAAGTAGACATACCTGTTTGTATTTTAAAAGTTTTCAATTGAAACAACTGCAATATCAATCAATATCACAATATAATAATCATAGCATTTACCATGATTGAGGATTTTATACATATCACCCATCCCTACTTTGATTCATGTCAGCATGTCATGGTTATGTTAGAGGGAAAATGAATGAATGAATGAATTTTAAGATGTCTTATCACACTTAAAGTCACACAGTTTAGCTTCATGTTTTGACACGACATTAAACTGTCGTATGTGGTTGGTTTTGACACTGGCCATCATAAGACCATTACAAGTGGATCGTGAATAGTTTCCTTGACCTCAAGTAAAGTGGTCCATTTTGGACTTGTCATAAAGATGACATTACATTTTATTGCCCCGTCAAATGCTTTTGTAATCGTGTCATGAACAATTTCCCTGAGTTCAAGTGAAGTGGTACCGTTTGGTCTTGTCATAAAGATGTCATTAACTATCATAAGGCCAGTTTGACAACAGAATACAGTACCAAAGTGACTGACACGGTTATGACAGTCTGATGTAACGAGAGTCTAAAAATGCTGTTATATTTATAACATATCTCACTGGCAATGTTGCTGCTTGATGAGACATACAGTATGTGTGGTGAAAATGAGGTTTTAGTTCATATGATGGAATGATATCAATATTGGATATTTATCCAGTTATTATTTGATTATGTAGAAACATTTGTTTTCTCCCTGTCTCTCCATTGTGTATGTTAAAATCAGACATCAGCTGTAAAATGTTAAGCCATATTCTGGTAGCCCTGTACAGCCAGTAGTGCTTTACATTAGCATATGTACTGCTTCATCCTGCGCTCACATGTAGTCGATGAGCAGGGGAGAGAAAGACCTTCAGACTGACTATATCCCTCTGTGTCCTTGGATGTCGAGAAACTCCAAGCATCAACAACAGAAACTGTTGCCTGAGAGCATGTCCCAGAGGTCTGGTTCTCTTGAATAGTGATGATGTTGTTACATGATTGATGATCAAAAACTTTCTGGAAGCTTTTATTTTATTAGAGTGATATTTTCTTTAATTAGACTGCAGTAATATGGATTAATTGTAAGTAATTGGCTGGTGCAGGTTTTGCTTTCGTGGACATAGTTCCCGCTTTTTTCAGCTTTTGATATGTTGCATCATACATTTGAAAACAAACTGAATCATTCAGTTCAGTGATGTGAGACTATTTGCACTTAAGAGAAAGCTGTCAACTTTATGTACTCACACACACCAGCAGATGAATTCCTGCAGTCAGCACCGAGCCAAAGGTGGACGATGAGCAGAGGGAGAGAAAGACCTTCAGACTGACTTTATCCCTCTTTGTCCTTATGTGTAGAGAATCCCCAAGTATCAACAACAAAAACTGTTGCCTGAGAGCATGTCCCAGGGGTCTGATTAGCTCCATGGACCCTCGGCCCTGTCACTGGGATGGCTCACTACGGCTTGAGCCCAATGCTCGAGGGCAATGGCTCTTTGTGTTGCACCAAGTGTGTCCTGCCTCCATTACCACACACAAACACACACACAGACACTGATGCACATATGATACATGCCTCCACTTCTTGTGCTCATGCATCTTGGACCTTGAAGGTGACGTGTGCATGAATATTTGTTTATACTTAAAGAGGAAGAGGGTATGATATTCTCCTCAAGGCCTGAGCAGACAGATTTGAGAGGTAAACATTCAAGAATACGTATTTTATTTCTATTTAAATAATATTATTCCCAAGAAGGTTAAAGGGATCATTTGGATTATTTGAAGTGGGGTTATATGAGGTACTTCTTATCCATAGTAAGTGTATTATCTGCAGTAGATGGTGGTCGGCCCACCTGAGAAGCAGAGGGAAGTAGCAATGTCAGGAGCTGAGCAATGTCCTGCTGTGGACAGGGTCAGCAGGAAAATGTATTTTGGCCACCTAAAAAAATCAGTATTTTAACTGTATGCTATATTTAGAGCCTGGTTTAGCTTGCCTGGCTGTCAGACAGCCTTTTCCAGGAAACTAGCATCATATAAGTTAAATATCACTTTTTAGTTCATCTGAACTGACCTTTTAAAACACCAAACTCACACTAAAACACAAACAAACTAACAGATCAATGCAGCAATAGATCAGCAGTTCTCATGTTTCTGCAAGGTAAAATTGATTGATTTCGCCAGTGAAGTTTGGTTGGTTTGGAGAGAGCTATATTTGGCTTAACAAAAAGTAAACTTCCTGGCATTCTTCATATATGATGAGACAAAGACAGTCACAATCTGCCCGTTGGATCACTCTATTCCCCAACATTCCACCAGATGTCCTCAGACTTTTGTCCAGATCCTGCCACTCCCATCTGCCTTGCAATAATTTTTTTCTCCTCACCCGAGTTTCCCCTCCCATCTTCTCACCTGCACCTCATTCACTCATTAGCCACTAACTACATTTACCAGGCCACATCATTTGTTTCCTCTCAGTGTGTCAATGTTTCTCCATGTTTCAAGCCTTTGTGCTCAAGCCTGTCACCCGTTACCTGGATCCTTGCTACCTGTGCCTGCCTGCTTCATTTTCTCGTAATCCTTGAGCCTGATTTTGTTTTCAAATCTTATACTACACCAGCCAACCTCATTTGTCTGCATTTGAGTCCAAACCTGAATTTCACTAGTTCTGACAAAGATGAATAGGTGGAGAGATATAGATATTAGGAACAGAGAATGATGATGTGCAAGCTTAAAGTGACTAAAAATAATGAATTCCCTCAGAAAAAAAAGAGACCAAATAGACTTGCAAAGTGGAAAGAGCTATTGGGTGCTCCTGGTTCCAGAAGAAAAAGTCCTCTTCACATTTCCCATAGATAATTTTAACGTGACGCCAGTTGGGGCATTTGGATGTACGTGAAACTCTTTTGGTTGAATCAGCAGTACAAAAATGTAACAACTGCATTAGAAAATGCAGGGTCCTATGTGAAACCTAAAGGCAACATTGACTTTTAAGTTACTTGCATTACATTATGTATGGGAC
>JAJHUR010077424.1:0-19335 GCA_027495735.1 Lutjanus campechanus | reverse complement strand
TTTATTTATTTATTTATTTTAATGGCTGCAGTATGTGTGGTTAGCCCAAGACAAATTTCCCACCTGGTGGGACAATAAAGTTTACCTTACCTTACCACACTGACATTCCAACCATTTTCTTATCTTCGAGACGTTTAGCTGTAGCCATTAAAAACAGTTCAACCTAATGTACTCTGTGTTTGCACTTCGTAGCATTTGATGTGGCTTATGTCTGTGAAAAAGGCTAATAAAATGTACGAGTATCTGTGTAATCATAGAATAAGTTACTCATTTATCATTTCAAAAAGGAAAACCATGTTCCTTGTTGTTGTTTAGCTAATGAAAGCAAAGATATGTACAAGGTCAGAATACTGGGAAAACTTTGACTAATGAAATGACAGATGAAATGAGCCGAGTGTTGGTTTGGCTTAAACATGACTATTGCAGGGATGGTATCAGTAGTTTTTGTTTGCTTTGCCTCCATGCTGTTGCATATACTATACTAGTAAGATTTTGTAAGATTTGTGCTTGCTCAGAAACTATGACCAACTTAGGTTGGTATCCCAGTTGTTTTTTGATTACTGTTACTTGTTTAGTTGGTAATTTCCCTTTTTTCATGATTGGGGGAGAGTGTATGTTGGCATTTCATGTACCAGTGTTTGCTTTCCTCTCCAGCATAGTGTTTAACATCCCTATTAAATACCTTCATGTTCTTTATACCCCCTTATCCATCTGGCCTATCTTACAGCACGGAGCAGGATCATAAGTCATTTGGCCAAGATAACACTGCCATAGCTGATATTAATGTTTAACTCACCTCTTGGAAACAGCTGCAAATGAAGGCCCTCTGCACCTTTGCTCTTATTAACTGTCACTGTCATTTACTGTAGGAAGAGGGCAGCAGGTGTCTGTGCATGCACATTGCTTTTCCTTGAAAAATACAGTATGGTCAGTATTTGATCACCAAACCAAAGTCAATGGGTTTTGATTAGATGCCGGATATATATAGTCACAAGTCTTCAAATGCTTTGTTCATTAAAGACTGAGGACAGTCTCCAAGCTTTCACCGCATAAGCTGTGTGGAAACAGTTTGAGAGTTTAAACAAAAACTGGATTGCTGAACCAATCCAGAGTTTTTAGGGTGGCTCAATAAGAATTGAGGAGATGACATTTTGTACTTACTACTGAGGAGAATGGAAGGAGAGTGGTGGGAGCCCATCATGTCCGTGTCTTTGAAAAAGAATGTAAGGGGCAGAGGTTGGTTAGTGGCTGTACTTCCTGTTGTTCAAGCAAGTACCTTGCACTTAGAAATCCCCAGATGATCGGTAGGTGACAAGATTTCCAATTGTTTGGTATCACAAGACTACCTGAAATAAGGTCTGTGGTTAGTACAAACTTAAAAGATTTTTATTTGACTTTTGAATTTTGAAGCTTTTACATGTCTTTAAAAAGGTGTTTGCTAACAAGTGGATAATTGAGAGGTTGTCTGCGGCATTAAACATAATTACGCCAAACACTAGTCACTTCGTGGTGGTGACATTGAGTTATGCGATTGTGGTGTAGTTGTGTGGGTGTGGCCTAAAATCAGCTTTTTTATGTCTGGTGATTGCATTTACACTTCTTGTGAACAAAATATGCAAGTATTAAAAAAAAAACATTCCTGCAGCACTCTATTGGGACCTAAATTTTGGGCTCAGGTGTATTCAGCCCTGATTAAAAGGTATTTTATTTGCTTCTGTGAATAAGCTTAAGACACAAGCACAACATCAAGATCTAGCTCATGTTACACCCTAATTAATTTCATTATAGATTGAACCATTTTTGGATGTGTCTTTATGTGAGGTTGAGACTTTGCTTGACCAGTCAGGGATGTTAAATTTACATGCACAAATTTTGACCTCACTAATATTTTGTTTCTGTTGAAATGCACTAGACTATTTCAAGACACTGGATTCTAAAACATGTGGTTATTAGGGCCTGAGTTGACCTCAGATGGAGAAGATAAGTGTGTGGAGGAGCCCGAGAATAATTGCACCAAAAGCTGGCAGGAGCAGTAGAGTGTGGTGCATTTTCAGTCGCTGGATGAAAATGAGTAGAAATGAGTCATGTATGAGTGGGGCTACTCACAGGCTGCCACAAGAGCTGTCCAAGTGGCTTTTCAAAAGAGACATAATTGCTTTCCTTTTCAACTGAGCTCACACTGGTTACAAGAAAATAGCATACTGAGTCTTTTTTTTGTGTGTGTGCGTGTGTTTTAGAGAAGCTCTTTTTAACAAAGCCGACACTGTCATATTGAATGTGATTAGTAGAGATCACACAATAACCCCTATTATTAGCTATTGACAATGACGTGGCTTTCTTGTCAGATGCTGCTTTTTCTAATACATTTACAATTGAATTAAAAAATATATATATATTACAAGAGATGATGATAGTGCTTAGTGCAGTGAAAGCTACAGAAATAACTTCCATTGTGTTTCAGATACTTAAGAACCTTACAAACATTTTCAAGTTTAGAACAAACACTGTAGCTCTTAAGATGGATGCAAGAGCTCTTTGAGGAAGAACGATTTCGATCCTTTAGTACCGAGTAGTGTAAGGAGCTTTGCTTCAAAGCTCTTATCATACATCTGTTAGATGAGAAATGAAAGGAGCCATTTTCACCTGTGCTACATTAGGTTTGGAGCTACATTAGTCAGACATTACAGGCTTTATGTAAATGAATTGCATACATGCGTATGTGTTTCCTTGCTTGTGGGAATTCATGTCTTCTGCAGTCATATTTTTGGATGCGAATGGAAGGGGGGACCTCAACTCTGAGCGCAAGCCATCGACTAGCATCACATGGAATTGTGGTTCTTTCAGTAATAAAATGCCTCCTATAAGGAAAACTATGTGTTATAACAACTTGGGTTTTCGTTTTGAATCTCTGGTAGTCTGTTCTCCAAAATCTTGGAATGCGGTGACATCAATTAAGAAGGGTTTCCGCAGGGGGCATGAAGCATTAGTGGTCAGAGGGTTAGAAAAGCCAACATGTTTGCCAGACTGGCTATGACCTTGTTTGGTAAAACTGAAAGTGAGCCCACCTGTAATGTAGGCAATAGTCCCTTAAAATTGCCAGCACACACAAATATTTCTTACAAAATCAGTGACTTTAAATTAAAATGGACACCACATTTCTATTTCCTCCTACTACACATAAATGAAGCCAAAATATCTCATATATGAGTGCTGCTGGTGACATCATTTGGAGCCAGAGTCTGCACTGCAGTGATCAGGGTTGTAGCTACAGTATCAACGTCCTGCCCTTACACCTGGCCGACTCAGTTGTGAGCAGGGATCAGCTGTCAATCATGACGTGAACCACCCTTTTTATTTTGTGATTGTGATATTATTTGCAATTAGAGGGAAAGAGAATTTTTGCCTCACAGTTTTCATTTTAAATGAAAAATACCATTAAAATTTACGATGATGTGACATTTGTTGGAATCTATGTCAAACAAACATGTTTTACTTGGAGAACAAGAGGCCAGGGTATCTCTGCGGCACTACAGTACTTTATTATAAGTACAATACTTTGTTATAATGCTGTTTTGTGACATTTTGCTTTTGTCAAAAAATTGCAGCTTCTGCAAATGGATATTGCACTTGGCCATTTTGCGATTTTGATAATATTGCGATTAATTGAGCAGCCCTAATTAGACATGCACACTGACCTTGGGCGGTGATCTGTAAATTGTGTTGGATGTAGAGCTCCAATGAGTAATCGAATAAGCGATTATTAAATTAATTGCCAACTATTTTGATAATCAATTATTTGGTTTGAGTAATTTTTTAAGAAAAAACATCTTAATTAGTGATTCTAGCCACTTCTATGAATATTTTCTGGTGTCTGATTACATCATCTTGGACTTTTTGAAACACTGATCAACATTTGTCACCTTTTTCTTATATTTTATGGACCAAACAACTAATCGATTTCTCAAGAAAATGGTTAATTGATAATGACAATCACATGCTCCACATGTTTTTGAAGTGACAAGATTGTGACAGGATTAATTAATCGATTAACTGAGAACATAATCGACAGAGTTTTCAACAATGAAAATAATCGATAGTTGCAGCCCTAGTTGAAACCTTACTAATAACAGCATTTGCTGTTTGGCTTTCTTTTTTTTTCATCATAACCTTGGCAAGCTTGTTTTCAATTTGTGTGATTGTCTGAATGCTCGTGTGTCTTGCTTCATCTGACCTATTTTTAGCCAGAGCTACAAAACTAAAACTCAAACTAGGTGGGCACTCTGAGAGCACAGACCTCTGTCAAGGCCAAATACCCTATCTCCCTGTTTTAATAAAAGTGAAAATGATTTATATATCCATCCTATGATTAAGATCCACTCCAAAATTGATTGGGTTCTTTCTTGGGCCATGCTGCACCCTTTCATCAAGTTTCTTGAAAATCTGGCCAGTAGTTTTTCCATTGTCCTGCTGACTGAATTGAAAAGATAACCTCCTCGGCAGAGGTAATAAGTGTTCAGTAGATCTAGTAGTACTGTGTACTTATTGGTAACTTTATGATCTGTTTTTTAAAAGAAACCTATTATCCAGATTGTTCTACAGATGCAAGGTTTCCCAGTATAAATTGTTCAGTATCCACGTTTGCCCTGCATTAGCTTTATTTGCTGAAACACACTTTAACGGTGAACAGTGCACTCCACCCTCCTTAGAACCTCCCCTTCCCTTCTGTGCCCTTTGTCTTTGTCCACTTTTTTCTATTCAGTTGTTGAATCTATAAACCATTTAATATGGTCAATGACTTTCACTGTTCTGATAGGCTGTCATGTCCTGCCAAAGCTAATATTTGTCTAGCATTTTATTGGCAGCAGTGAGTGGAAAACAGTAAGGTGGCGCGGTGGCATTGTCTTTGAAAAAAAAAAGGGCTCCGCCAACAATAAAATGTTAACTGCCATGCTGGGTGCCAACTAGAGGGATAATTGCCTTAGCTAATATGAGGTAGTGATACTGAACAGTGACATTGTGGTTTCTGACCAGGTTGAATTTGGCAGAGGCCTTCACAAACACCTTTAAGTTGATGCAGAGAATTTTAATAGTAAGTACATATTTGATGGCGGTTCCTCAAATAGGCCTCTTGTTTATCAGATGTCTTGCATTACTGATAAATATGTTCATTCTCGCACTTTATAAATAAAGCCCAATTCCGCTCAGAAAATTAATTTATCATCAGTTTTATTGACACCTCGTAGGAGTTGTTAGAAATATTTTGTCCATAAGCAGATTGTTCTTTTTGCTTCACATTGCTCACAATATAAAGAACTCTTGCTTTACTACTTTTTAATACACAAAACAGCTAATTTGCTACTGTGTACAACAGTAAACATTGAAAAGAAGGAGGAGGTGAGATATAACGTTTTAATCAATCAGGGACATTATCAAGGCTTCACCTCCAAAGAACTGTGCTCACGTCTCCACAAAACCAAATATTATTGTAATGTTTATGACCCATGACTTTCTTTGTAACTTATTTATTAGAATTTGTAAATAAGCGAGACTGAACTTTGCAAGAGCACACCTGGACAAGCCAAAATCCCAGTAGAACAATAAATAGGTATCTAAACTTCAGGCAACCCTGAACACTTCAAAAAATACAAATGTAAATTACATCAAAAACCTGTGAGGGGATCCAAAGCCAGTATTATACTCTCCACGTCCATGAGCACGTGAAGGTCTGCTGGGATCCATGTGACATAAATTTCGTCATCAAATACTTTCAGAGATTACATTTCAACAGATTTCAACAACTTTCAGCTCCTCCAATTCAACAGACAGTTTGAACCCCGTCAGTGCTGCAATTTCATTTCAAACTTCAACTGTTTACTGTTTGCACCTGCAGTTTTCAGCCGCATCTTTCTCTTGAAAATCTATCATTTTATAGTTTGTCTGTATTGTCAAATCTTAACATGATTTGTTGATTGCATTTATTTATGATTTACATATAAAGTTCTCATTTAAAAACATGGTTTAAAGTAAGTGTCAGTTTCAACTATGTACATTAGATACACTATAAGCCCATACAGTATATTTTTAAAAATATAACTGTTATCTCAAATCACTTCAGAACTTCAAAAGAAACCTGTATTACAGTCACTGGTAGACATTAAACAGACACCAGTGTCTGTTTATCAAGTGTGTCATTTTGGAATTAAACTCTTTATCAGGAGAGTGTGTACAGTAAATGTGGGAAAAAAACATAATTACTGACCTACTGTACTAAACTCTTTTGAATACTGAATATCTATCACCAGGAGATGGCAGTACTAACCATGAAAGATGCTCACTTTAGATGATGTTGTGTACCTGTCCTGCTGCCCCACCCCCACCAGTTTTACTCTCACATCTATATTAAAAAACACACAGTGCCATATTCCTTTGATCTGTCTGTAGATCAGCTGCATTTTTCAGTCAGTCTTTCTTTATCCATCTCAGCTTTCATTACACAGTGTTTGAGAATATTGAAAAATAAGCAGGTTTACAGATGTTGCAGGGACACTGTGTTGACTTTACACTTCAGCACTAGACACTGATTAACCTGTTTGTAAGCTTTTATGACCTGCTCTAGTGATGATGATCAGACCTATGGACAGTGAACTTTGCGTGCTGGCTTTCAAAGACTGTCAACACTTAACTGAACCTGAACTAACACAAACTCAGGCTAATGTTTCACAAAGTCAAAGGAATTCCTCTTAGATCAGGTTGTTCCACAAAACCTCACCTTTCCAGTCAGAAGGAGTGCTCAACTCAATCACTGATTTTGTTTTTAATTCACAAACAATGGGATTTGCAGCAGACTTTGTATTTTGAGATTAGCTCTGTGAATAACACCCTAGATAACATGTAAATCGGTTACTATTTCTGAGTCTTTGTTTTCTAGCCTTGAGAAGTTTGTTTTGCTTATGACGAACAAGAAACAAAGCAAATGCCAGATACTATATCCACACATAACAGTCAATCCACACACCTCCCTATATACAAAAGGCTGAACAAAGAAAAACCAACAACACAAAAAACACTGACTCACTAAATGTTTAACTAGTGTGACAAGATGACATAAGTCCACACCCTCAGTCTTCTCCATTCTATCTGGGCCGCAACCTGAGGGGTACTGGCCTTATTGCCCAGACAGTGTTCCCTCACTGTTGTTCTAATACTAGTCAAACATTATTTTGAATGGCCAAACTCAATAGTGGCAGTGTTCAGCCTGGCAGTGTAAATATTAGCAGAGCACACAGAGAAGCAGGAGTTGCTATGTGTGTATCTGTGTGCTAAGTGTCGTCTCTCTGTCAGCTATGTCTACACAGTACACAGCAGCAACAATAAAGTTGGTG
Source organism: Lutjanus campechanus (assembly GCA_027495735.1). NCBI lineage: Eukaryota > Metazoa > Chordata > Actinopteri > Lutjaniformes > Lutjanidae > Lutjanus > Lutjanus campechanus. The sequence goes on along the minus strand of JAJHUR010077424.1, from coordinate 11,953 downwards.
GAGACAAAAAGAAAGGGGAAGAAAAACAAAGAGAAAGGAATTCAGGATCATTCTGGCCTGATGCGCTTCCTTGTTTGACAAAGAAAGACATGCCATTTTTCTATTATTAGCTGTTTTTTTCTCTGCCACAGTCAGTGTTAGTCACATATTCTAACCATTATCTGGGCTACGTCTGTTTTGCCCTACACTTATTGTGACAAATCAACACAGCTGTTGAACATTTTATCTTCCCAGTGCAACCCTATGCTAATAAGCTTAACCAAAAAAAAAAGCTAATGTCTTTGCTTTGTTGAGAAAAGTCAATTTATTCTGCCAACAGCCTGTTCCTAGAAGTCACATGGTAGCCTACATAAACAAGACTTGGGCTGCCGCTTTGTAGACAAAAGCTCTCATTGCAGCTTTCGCACAACTGTTGAAGATTTTGTGCAACAAGTTCACTGACCATCAGTTCATCAGCAAAGTCAAGGACTCTGATGACTGGTTCTACATACAGTACTGTATGTTCTCTGGTAATTTGCCATAACAAACCTAGAAATGGCTTTGTTTACTCATCTCCAAGGAGAGGTTTGTTTAGTGGCAAGTCAAACATCAGGTGTTAAAGGAAATGTTCTACCTTGAATCAAGGCTGTTGGTGTCCTCTGTCATTGCCGTTCATAAAAAGTTGCTTTGGAAATCAGTGAATGCAAATTTGGTGATAGAGCTCATTTATACAGTATATTAACTATGTAATATTTGAGACAGCTAATGATTATAAAAACAACACAGATCTTATTATATTGCCCTCTATTGTTGGCACGATACTGGAATTTCTAACTTTGAGACAATATTTTTAAAAAAAAATTCAATAAAAGATAAATTAATTTATGTTGAAATTTTATTTTGAAATTATGGATTTGTTTCTTCTCTGTCCACTCATAACAAGCTATGAGCTGTCGCATTGACTGTATATAAACATCACTGGTGCAGAAATCACTGGCAACATAAATTATATTACAGCTGTAAGGTTCATGTAGCACTTTCTCTCAGTTGTTCATTATGTTTGACGGTCTAGTCAATGTCGAATTAGTGCCTTCAGATGATCAAAAATTTGCTCTTGGCTCACCGTAAGGTAGGGCACAGGGACTTGCAGAGGCAAAGCACAGCACATCTGCCTGCGTACATAAACAGCTAAGCTAACTTTAGAAATGGATTTAGCTAGGTGTGGCAACATTGTCACATGCAGCTGTTAAGTCATTGGTTGCGCTTTGAAAGGTCACCGACAACCAAAGGCAAAGTTGAAGTTTGAGTTTTTAGTCAGTTAAACAGAAGTATGGGGTTCATATTCATGAATTAAGACTAGAGCTATATGGGTAAATGGGCCAGGGCAATATATCAGGCAATAGTAGCTTATCACACTTCTACAGTATCAGTATTGCATATGTAGTAGTATTGTATGTCAAGTTATGAATAACAAATTCAGGCATAGAAATACCAAAGATATATTTGAGGTCATCATATTGTTTGTCTACTGGAGAGCACTGGCAACCTTATTTTTCACTTTTAAAATATCTTACTCAATACACATCATGGCAGCAATTCTTTAAAATAATTAATGTTAGAATTTTGTTCTATGCTGTCATTTTTATTGTCCTGACAAAACTATAATAAAGAGTTTGGCCTAATTGTTTGCAAGAACTGTCTAATTTACAAAAAAAGTTAAATTTGTCATGGATATGGTTGTTGGCATTTTTGACAATTTCTTAGTCATTCATTTTGTTTGCTTGTGCTCACTCATACTCAGTAGGTGGACCATTAAAGATTGGATGGGTACAAACAGCAATAATTAGTTTTTCTCCATGCTGTCTGTGGTGAGACAAACAGAACCAGGATGAATATGTGTCATGAATAGATATGAGTCAAATGGACACCTGTCACTGTTTTGTTGACTGGTTACTTAGCCATGATAGCCCACACTTCTTATACACCTGCTTTCATTCATATTATAGGAGGAATCACAGCTCTGGAGAACATTGCTGTTCACTCTCAGTTGGAAGAAATAGAAATGAGCAGCTGTGAAAATGTTTGCGGTTTTATCTTAGGAGAAATGGACGGGAAGTACAAGCTTCTTCAGCTGGTCGAGAAGCATTCTCTTGAAACACTGTTTGTTCTGGGCACAGACACAAAACACCAATGTAAGTGATGGGCTAGGCAAGCAAATAAACAAACAGACTAATATTGACTTTAGTTTTATGTTTGTTGATACGGGCCATATGTGCCTGCTGTTCATGCCAAACAAATCAAACAAGATTTATCTCACTTTATGTATATAGCTTTTTTCAATTTAAAGTTTTCAATTTTATTACCAAAGCATGATTTGTGCCAGTGTTATTGTTGATTAATTAAATTATTTATCCATAAATGTTGCTGAGCATTACTAAGTAGGAGTTAATGCTGCTTTTTCATATTCATACACAGTCATCAGGGAGTCTTGTTGAGCTGCTTTAGCCTGAGGAGTTTAACAATCAGACACTGTTTATTAGACCACTCTAAGTTTGTATGTCAAAACTTACCTGACATGTGTATTTTGCATTTATTTTGCCCCCAGGCTGCTGCAGAAATGCCTACCTGGTCTTGCTCTTGGCCATAGGGCTTCACCTGTCAATTTCTGTAGCTTCAGTTCTAGCCCGAGGCCTCCCGCTGTAAACCTGTGCTGACACACTGTATTTCTCATACATTTAGCAGTTCCAGCAGGTCAGTTTCAAGAAACTATAACACTGGCGGACAGTACCAGTATCCTACAGTCTGACTGCCTTCCTCCTTTTGTATGTGTGAGCTAGGGTGTGCATCTGTCACTCTGTGCATGTGTATGTGTATGTGGTCTGCATCTCCAAAGAGAGAATGCCAGACATTGAGGCATGGCCCTGGGCTCATTCTCATGCAGGCCCATGGTGTGGGGCTGAGGCTAGGAGATAATTGCTTCTCTGAGGAGTGGATGGCCTTGGAGCTTTCTTCATCTACCGGTGCCAGCCACCAAGCTGTCCATCATATGGGCCTGATGACTGACGTTCTCTGAGGAGAAACAAAGGCTATTAGCAGTGTATGTGCACAGCTGCTGCACAAGCATACAGAATTAACTTAAACATAACTTGCTTGCATACAAAGTGAGACGCCGGCACATACACCATCAACACTATCCTTGTGTTTTTCTTCACTTCCCTTCCCATTATCATCCTTCCTCCCCTCCTCCTCTTCCCGTGCTTTCTAATCTCACTTCACACCTGCTGTCTCTGACATACATGTTTCCCCTGAGAGAAGAGAGTGAAGCTTGAGTGAAGGGCTAAGGCTTGGTGTGGGAGGTGGAGAGGGGGAGACAGATTGAGCCTATTTTATACCAGACCTCCCTGTGGCTCTAGTTTGGGCTTCAAAGATGAGGTGTATCCACCCACAGGGCAACACTGGCACAGGATAAAGCCAAAAGGGGGTGTGGTATTCAAAGTGGACACCACAGCACTGTGAATTTTTTACAATCCTTAAATGTGTTTAAATGTACAGTATGTAGAAAAATAACTGAAGAAAGGCATGAAGAAGCAGTTAGATGTTCATTGTTGAAAGATTTTCAGAATGTTCTTTTCATTTGGTATTTTACTCATTCAGAGTAAACTTCTGATTCTGACTTCTTACTTCTGTCCTCATATGATAATCTGAGATAATTGAATCTTCAGTAGTAAAATAGTTTTGTGCACAGATGACATATTCCACTTTGGGCCTTTACACACCAACAGCAACTCAAATAAACGGCATGAAACTGTGAATAATTCAGAGACGAATTTTGACGTGCCTGACTATTTACATCAATCATGACATGATTTGTTTGAATAAATGATGCTTTTTTAAAAATTGCACCACAGCAGAAAAGATGGAATCTACACCAAGTCATTATGACCTAGTATTCCTTTTACTTAATAAAAAGAAGAAGCATGGCTCAGAAACTGTAACTGTGGGATGCCCATTGGATAATTTAATGCACTGCTGCAACAGCACCAAGCTTAAAGGAGCAGAGGAATAATTTCAGAGACCCGGTTGACCTGACAAGATTTGTTTGTAATCAGTTACAGCTGTGCACATTTAGTTCATTATTCCACAGGAGGGGGGTCACCAGAAGTTAAGTTAGAAGTTTAAACAAGGACATTTTAAGTGAAATATTGAAGGTTAATATATGCACTGTCATACTGAAACTCATTTACTGTCCTTCTCCACATTCTTTTCCCTTTTGTCATATAAAACAGAGTCCTGTGAAACAAGTAATTTGCCATCTTTGAATGTTTTGGAAGTGATGTTATCAACAACATGCAGTTTGAATGGTCTGATATATACGTGTCACAAGCAAAAAGCCTCAGAAAAATCAACCTAACAGCCACAATATTGTTTACCAAAATCCCATCTTTGATGTGAAAGATTTAATTGGTTGGATACATGTGTGAAAAATATTATTAATAAGTGAACTAAAGTAAAGTAAAGGGCTTAAGAGCAAAGGTGTGTTAAGGTGTGAAAACCCCTTTTTACCTAGAGATCCGGCAATGCTAATGTAAAAAGGCCCTTCATTACACTGAACCAAACAATCCTTGCACAATGCTGTCCCAGTGTATGATTTTAGACAGCATGCCGGAAGCAAAAGATGCAAGACCTGTAACACAACAGCATCTTGTGTGACATGTAACAGTCGCATCAAGCAGCAACATTACTTTCTTAACAATAACTGTGGCCTTTACAGTCTCTGTTATATGGTTAATGATCTTGTCATCTGCACAGAGGGTAAGGAGCACTTGGACATCATTGTCTCCCCAAATTGCAGATGTTTTTTTTTTTGCTGTTCTTCTTCTTTTAGGTAGCTGTTAACTGCTAATTCCTGCTAGGTGCTATTTAAATCCCCTAGTGGTGCGTCGCACAAATAACACGTCATCAAAACGTTACACCCCAGTTTCGTCCTGGTGGCTCAACCTTTTTACACAGATGTCGATTCATCTCTTTTACTACCTCCACTGCTGCCTTAAAGGTGCAGCAACAATGTTCCCTGTCTGGGTTCATACATTTTACACAGAATGGTGAGGTGGAATAACAGCGCAACATTCCCACCTTGAACAGGCTGTATAAAAGAGGCTAAAACCTTCAGCAGAGTCCTCCTCCTCCTGGTTGATCCTGGTTGATTGGCATGACTTCGACACTGGTGTGTATTTCAGGTCCCCCCACAGGGTGTGGAGCTCTAATGAGGGGGAAATTTGTGCTTGCTAAGCATGGCCAGATTTATGAGCCAGCGCAGCTCTCCAGCACCACATTGACAACGGATATAAATATAAGGACTCTTCAGGGGGACTGTATCACATGGGGAATTGGGACCCTCCCAACATGGTTGTGTGTGAAAGAGTGGTTTCACAGGGAGTGAGCACAAATGATGCATTTTACAAATTGTGGTTGGTTAATTTCAGTATCATTTTACTGGTATATGTGGACCACATTTTGACATGGCAGCTGTTACTGTCATTGGTCAGCTGGCTTCTGCTTCTCAGCAGTAAGTATCATGCTCTACAGCCCCTATTCCCAAACTGGGGTACCTGTACTCCCCAGGGGTACGTGAAGTGATGTAGGGGATACACAAATAAAAATAAATAAATAAATAAAATGTGATTTTCAATCTACAGGCTGTGTGGAAAACAATTTAAGACTCAGCCAAACATTGCAGAGTTATGTGCATCCTCTCAAGCACATAAGGACAGTGACTAAGAAATAGTGTTTAATGTGGAATGTCGGGCTGATGTCTAATTCATTTATTAAGGTCGTTTTTAATGTCAATATACCCATACTTTGCATATCCAGTTGCAAAATGACAAGATAATTTGTAATGCCATGCATAAAGGAAATAACTAAATTTTTGCTACACTAATTAGTGCCAAAAAGACAGTTAATTTATCAGTGTGACAGATATTGTAGTGCACAGATGTAATGTTTCTGCAAAAATGAGTCTTTTAGAAGAATTGAGAATAAGTGGGTTGTAGACATCTTGCAAATCATCTGCCTATTTAGTCAAACTCAAAACTCCTTGAGTGCATTTGAAATTAATGCACTCAAAAAGTTCATTAATCTCTGAGAGTATCCTGTCTTTTAATGCAAATTACTTTTGTTGCATATATATTTTATTTGCGTCTTGTTTACCAGACTGCAAGTAAAAGTTGGAATGAATTTATGGAATTTTGTTAGTTGTGCACAAAATACTGAGTATTATTTATTGCTTTTGAAGTGTCCTTCTGGAAGCAGTTACTTTGGATCATCCACAGACATCACTGTAGACTGAATTACCATGTTTTGTTCTGAGAAAATGGTCCCAATAGTCCCATTTAAGAAAAGAAAAGCACATATAAAGTGGTACTTGGTACGATTAGGCTGTGATGCTTCTTTAGAGACTTTGTGATAATGGTCCTTGTCCCACATGACTTCCATAAAGTCACCAAGTATTCACGTTCTCATGAGAACATAAGTGTGGTAATGGAACATGCATTGCTGCTTATGCTAAATACGTAAAGCAATCACACTTCGGGTGTCATGTTTCCTTATTTTTGGAGAGTCGGGAGGGTTTCACAGTGGGTGAGGTCTTAGATGTTATTAGTGGTTTCAACAGGAAGAGGGTGATTAAGTGTGCCTGTATATTTTTTTCCACATGTTCTCACTGTTCCCTTGTTCTGGCTTTCAATGAACTTATTCTTTCCTGGAATGGCGTTTTGCATATACGGTGTTATCCTCCCTGGGACTCCACTCTTATCCTTTTGTTTTCTTTGGATAGTTGGTCTAAAATTTTAGGTGAAACAGCATAGCACCATATTTCCTTTGCAAATTAGGTACATCATGAAAATGTCAGTGGTTTCAGTTGATTAAGAGTGTGGCTTTCCTTTTCAGCTGTTTTGACATACTCTTGACACCATCCTCTTGTTTTGATATACTTTAACCCAGTCATTCCAAAACCATTTTGTTTTCCACCCTGCTATGAATTTGCAGTTTTGTCTGTCAGTCCTGACCTTTGCTCAACCTCTTACCTCACTGTTCTTCAGGTGGCAATGAAAGCAAGGTGTGGTGGAAAGTCATCTTGGATATTTAAAAACACTGTCAAAATTTGACATTTTCACTGCTCTTGCAGTTTTATGAGGGAACTGAGGCATTTTTGGGAGCAGCTGGGTTAAAGCTCTTATTGTTAAATTATGTGATCATCAATCATGCACAAATTTGAAGCGGAAGTTAGCAGAATTGTTTCCCTCAGGTTTTGGCTGAAAATGCCTTGGGACTAAACGCTATTAGAAGCTAACTCTCTTTACATGTTTCCATGTCTCTAAATTGTATTTGGCTGTTGGTTATGCTGTGGCAAACCATTAAGACTGAATGTTTTTGAAGTTATTTTGTGTATGTCTTAAACCACTGAGACAGCTTTGATTCATTTTGGGCTCTCAATCAACAATACAGTATATTTTTATGCATTCAGCAGTTTGATGTAATTCAATAATGAGGTTTATTATAATGTCACACAAAAATTCTTAAGTAATTCTACTAACATAATATTGTGTCTGCTTGGAAAAGGGAATTCTCAAAGCTCTATACTGTTTATATTGCGTTTGAGAGTATTATTTAGAATCTAACTTGCTGGTAGGAAAACAATAAAATGACTAAACCATCACACTTTTCAACAGGCCTCTTTTTAAAAAGAGATTCTTCAAATCATTTGAAGTGGGGTTGTATGAAGTACTTAGTCATAGTCAGAGTATTACTTATAGTAGAAAACAGTCAGCATGTCCCCAGATTGGAGAAGCAGAGGGGGAGTACCAGCATGGAAGCTAAGAAATGGACTGCTGTGGTCAGGGACAGCAGCAAAACATATTTTAGCTACCTAAAAAAGGATCCAGCTCAAGAAAATCAATATCAGTCTAACTGTACACTTAACTTGCCCTCAGACATCCTTCACCATGGGGAACCGCTGTTATAGCTCTGTCCAAAGCCACCACACTCCGTTGGTAAAAACAGTAATTTTATCTTAATTGGTTCATTTGTGTTGTTGTGCAGCTTTGGTGAATCCAAAGTAACCTTAAAATATCAAAGTCGCACAATAACACAAACCACCAATTGATGCAGCAGAAGACCAACATCTCCTGTGCTCTGACTGTTTTTGCCAAAAGAGTCTGATTGCTTTGGAGAGCATAAGCTGTTTGCTTTCAGCTTGTTGAACGTTTTGTTGCTGACCCCGTCCACAGCAGTACATTGCTTAACTCCCTACACTGGCACTCCTTGCTACCTCTTCTCTTGTGTAGTAGCGTAACAACTGCCATCTACTGTAGGTAGTACACTGATTATGGATAAGTAATCCTATAAACCATCTCTTTATCATGCAGATTTAATGGTGAGATGATCAGGGTTCATGTGAACATTTATCTAAAAATATACAATTAATTTTGAATTATATTTTTATTATGTACAGAACTGTCATTAGATTTATTCTGCATGAGATATTCATCTGCCTTTCATTTATCAGTGTATCAAAGATCATTTGTATTTCACAATAAATAGGGTGCCACAGTTCCAGATCCAGCATTTTCTCAGGTCATTGAGACATGAGAAGCAGAGAAGAGAATTGTTATTTAGGTCTGTGGGCACAGGTGCACAGTCGTGGCTCAGTGTCCTAAAAGCAGACACTCAAGTCAATCTGAGCAGGAAGCTTGAACAATAGAACAGCCCTTGTATTTTTATTCTGCCCTCTTCAACCAGGACAGAGCCATTAAGGAGCACTCTGGCTGTCAGCTGGATGAAGTTTTCTTCCCTGCATTGGTCTGACAGGCGAAGATTTGTTCTCTTGCTGAGAGAATTGGTTTGAGTCTTATAGTTCTATTGTCCCCAAGATGACAGTTCTCCTAACAGCTCTGCTTTAGCCCACACCTTCAACACCCACTGTCATCAAAACCACAACACTGCAGCCAAAGTGCAGCCTGATGTTAGCTGTACACAGTACTGTCTACTGCCTAAATCTGTCTTATACACAATACACTGTTAGGCATAGACTGTACATATATTATGACAAAGATGAACTATATTATCTTATTTGATGCTTGTTAAACACTGAATTCTGATCAGCATTATGCGTGCGGTTTGATGTCTGATATTTACAAATTGGTTATTTTTAACTTATTGATATTTCAGAAGAGACTGCAGTATTGTGCACTGAACTGCTATGTTACTATACATGGAATTATTTTACTCTGCAGTCAGGTTTTTTTTTTCCATAGTTTTCTCATTTATTGACACACCAATACAGCTCAATACCGTTCACCCCAAAATCAAAGATATATATTTTTCCTCTGGCCTATAGTGCTGTTTATCCATCCAGATAGCTTTGGTGTGAGAGTGAAAAAAGATTTTAAGAACTCAACAGCAACGTCTCTGTCCAGAAATCATGACCTGGTTACTCAAGGTAATTCACAGACCTTGTTGTAAGCAGTTTCATGTAGGACCTAATTTCTGCAGTAGAATCTACTTTCTACCAAAAAGAAAATAATTCCTACATTAAACAACTCACATCAAAGTCAGGTCATGATATCTGGAAAGAGACACTGGTGATGAGTTTGCTTGCCATGAGTCTGCCATTTAGTCCCATTATGTTGGACTGACATCTCCAAAACTCAGATTTGGTGTGAGTTGCTATCTGGATGGATAAATAGCACTACAAGCCAGAGGAAACAATATGTATTTTTGATTTTTGGGGTGAACTGTCCCTTTGGAGCCATTTGCAGCACAAATCCACAATAGCCTTCTATCTATGTAACTGAGGGTCTTATGTACAAAATGGCAAGCATCTAAAAATAATAAAAAATCAGTTTTAATCCAAATTCAAAATATGGTCTTATAAGTTTTGTACCCATGCTTTTAATTGGGCTTGAATTGGGCGTGCTTACACCCAGACATTTATTCCTAAAAATATACAATAAATTCTTTGACCCAATTATAAAAAAAAAAATCCACATCAGTTTTTAACAAAACTTCTCTGCTTTGGCTTAGTCTGCTTCTTTGAATTTGAGCTAAATCAACAGCAGGAAACTGAAGCTGTTAAAATGCTCCAGACTCTTTGGTAAAGTCACACATTAACACAAACAAACTAACGAATCGATGCAACAATAGACGAGCAACGACTGTGTTCTGGGAGGTAAAATTACTGTTTTTGTCAAAGGAATGTTGGTGGCTTTGAAGAGAGCATAGATGGCGGCTTCACTTCCCAGTTGGAAAATGCTGTCTGAGGCCAAAGTAAAGAGGTGAAAATATTCTAAACATAGCTCAAACTGTGACAGATGTTTCTGTGGTCACAGAATTTTTTTTCTTTTAAGTAAAATTATTTCAAACCTATGTTTTGTGTCAGATTTTGCGTTCCATGTCATGACTTTTCTCTAAGTAGCTGTCCACTAAATTTTTTTCCGCTCCTAAAAAGGTTTTTTCTGTCTCTAACTTGTGTCGTGCTGCCCTAAATAAGTACTGCGAAGAGAGGAAAGTATGATGTTTCGATCAGTGTCATCCGCTGAACTGACAGATCCTCGTAGACTTTACCTCGCCTTGAGAGCCATTTAAGTACTAGATGGCAGTATAAACTGTTGATTCACTCTTTCAATATGTGGCACTTGCTGTGTGAATTTCAGCCCCTGTTCATTTCCCCTGAAGATTAATATGTGTCATAAAACTATAATAATTTCCCCTGATGTTAGTGGTGACAGTCTTTCACTGTAATACCCTGTTGAAACCCTGTATCTTTGGCGCTACCGGGGACAGTACTGCAAAATAAACCCCTTCTAAAGTAAAATTTAAGTTTGAAGCAGTCCCGATTCAGCCTCTAGTTGTTTTTTTTTAAAACTTTGCTGACCAGTTAGCTGTTCAGCAAGGAGTGGACTTATCAAATCCTTTAACAGAAGAAATGGCACAATAGAAATTTTAAAACTTTTGAATTAAACGTTCAGTTTAATTCAAAAAGCAATTATGAATCAACAAGCACAAGTGAATTAAATTTACACCAAAAATACGAGTAAAGCTCTCATTGTGACTGGTGGTCTCTTTGTCAGTCCTTAATTATTGATTCATTGACCTGTAAGAAATGTTGTAGCACTAATTACTTCGTATGCTGTACTTTTGTCTAATTAAATCCAGCAGTTTATGATATTTTATGAGTTCATTCTACATTTTGCAAGTGAAATACCACTTGAAAAACAACTCTGTACAGATACTGAGAATTTAAACCATTCAGATAGCAATACCATGTGAATTAGTGTTAGTTAAGTGAGTTTTACATGGATTATCATTTGTTAGTTTAGTTCATCACCATTAGGCAACTAAGAGGCAGTGGAAGTGTCTTCTGATCGCCTCTCAGCACCATGGGAGCTTGGGATACTGAGTGGAATATGGGAACATAGCAGGCATCCAGATATCTGTGGATTATAGGAAATCCCTCTTATAAAACCAGTGCCTGTTTGGAGGAGAGAGCTGACAGGGAGTGGAAGGAATTGATTTGTCACTGTAAAATTATCCCTTCCTGGGGTGAAGAAGTGCATATTGCTGTTAGTGGGGGGGCAGGTCAGGTTAATATGGAGACCAGAGTACATCTAAGCATTAATTTGAGAGTGTGAAAACATCAGTGGAGGAATACTGAATTGAGAGTTCGAGAGAATACATTTTAGTTTATTTGCATGGGTTAAGTAGTATGTATGTACTCTGTGTGTGTGTGTGTGTGTGTGTGTGTGTGTGTGTGTGCGTGTGTTAGGGATGCAAATTATCGATTAATTCATTAATCATTAGTTGATTATCTTATCGATCGACTTTCGATTAATTGATAAGCGGCGTTTTTCACCTGAGTTTCAGTGCTTCAATAGGGCCTTTAAAAATATCAGCTAAATAGTTGAGTTATTATATTACA
>JAJHUR010077423.1:0-13076 GCA_027495735.1 Lutjanus campechanus | reverse complement strand
GAGCGTTCTCCCCTCTTCTTCTTGCTCTTGCTCTTCCAAATCAGACTGGAGTAAGTCACGTCACTGCCCTCTTCATTCTTCCTCTTAAAGCTTTTACTAACATGCTGTTGATGAGTGTTGGGTTCGTCTGACATTCTCATTATGTTGGTGTTGACATAAATATCCTCTTCTGATGTGATAGACACCTGAGATTATATAAAACAAAAAACATGAGTGGCACAGATTATCTGCTAATTATCCCTGTTTAATACCTAAATTTGAAAACCATCTTCACCTTATTTCCTTTTTCACTTGTCAGGTCTTGACTCATCACAGCTGTGCTTTCGTCACCTGTGCACTCACTCTTTGTAGAGCGATGGCAGCAAGTCCCATGAGCACTAAAAAGAAGAAAGTACGACACTCCATCAAATTTACATGGACATATTCATTTCAGTTTTGGTTTTCAGCCTGATTATGTATTAGTAGACAGAATAAGTGTGAACAGTGAGAAAGTCAAAAAGGAAGGTAGACAAACTCTAATAAGCTGATAAGCAGTTCTGAAATGACAAATTACTGTATATATGCAGTTAAATATATACTGGGCACTGATAAGATAATCATTATTTATGAATATTTAGATTTTCAAAGCAACATGAAACCTAACATCGCTATAATGAGGTAGAATCATCTGTGCTAAAAAAAAATCTCAAAAACATGATTTAAAATGTCAGGGCGGACTGGTTTTGAAGAACAGCCTTGTTGTTGTACCAGTGACTGTTTGTCAATACCCTGCTTTGTTAAATACTCCATCCCGATTGGTCAATTACATCATTTTAAGGTCTGTTATTTCTGTATTAGAGACCATTGCTATGGGTGCGGTTCTATTCATAGACTCCGGAGGAGCAATGAGATCATTTTTAAATCAAGAAACTCATTTTTAAATCAATATTTTGTGTCAAATTATTGATTTATTTTGGTAAATAACTGTGTGATAAGTGGGATCATGTACAGTGAGCATACAGTGACCCCTTCAGGATGATTCAAGGTCGTCCTGCATCACCCTGTCAAGGTTTATTTCATAGTAATGACCTGCTCACTCTACATTATCCCCCACTTGGTGGACTTGTTGGCCATTGTGATTATACATACTTAAAAGTTAATTTCTTTTTCATGAATTCAGTATTTTGTGTATTTAAAACAAATTGAAAACGTTAAAAATCAATTTTGGTCCACTTGCAGAGGTATTAAATTGAGAAAGCATTTAACAAACCCTGCCTAGAGTTAGAATTCATACAGTAAAGTTAACAGCTGTAACCTGGCTGTGAAGGAGTAATCTGAACATTCATGGTTTCCCGAGCTGTTACCAACCTGATGGCAAACAGTAGAGCACAGACTAGTGCTGCTGTTAGCATACTGACTGTGATGGTGAAGACTGGCAGCGTAACTCGACCTGAGCATTCTGTATGAGAGAGAACAGAAGATTATGAAGGTTAGTCAGAAGCATGAATATATTTGTTATTTATGGTGAAGTATGTTTGGACATAAATTGAGTTTGATGGGTGCTGCTTGGGATGTATTAAATACAAAAATCAATTATAATTTCTCTGTTTGAAGGTGTTACATCATATATTGGCAGTATAAAAAAGAATTATGGAACAGAAACAAAAAAATTTAAATCTAAGAAATAGGTTTAGTGATGAATTTATAATATTTGTTGAGAGTAAAATGTGGGCATTGTTGTCCATTTTTTTCTCCTGTTAGATTGGTCATTCTGTAGTTTTTGGATTAATTGTGCAGACTGAAACATTAAAACTGTGATTGTGTTTTAAATGACCAAAAACGTCCACAGAAGCGTTTTCGAGTCACTTACCAGGAGCAGGAGTGGAAGTAATACTCAAATTACTGTAATTAAGTCGTTTTTTTTAAATAGTTGTACTTTTATGAGTATATGTTCAAGTCTGTACTTTCACTGGAACTTAAGTATGCGTTACACAATGTAATCTACTTAGTTACTTTTTAAATCGAGTATTGAGTACAATTGAATTAACATCTTAACCTTTCAGCTGCAGTGAAGTTATTTGATTACAAACAGTCTGGTGAAAACCAGGATACACAGACAAAAAACACCCCAAACTGCTGCAGCAGGTGCAGGTTTGGCAACATGTTCTCATCCCAACTCTTCACATGTCGACAATTTGGCCTCCTGCATGTGATACTGAAGCACATGGTACCTGTCAGAAAGCCTTTGTAAAATGTGATTAATGTTTCTAGTTTGGTTTGGTTTGGTTTGGTTTTGGCACTAAAACTACTTGGTTAGGTTTAGGATAAGACCATGTCTCAGGTTACAATAACTTAGTTACATGTCACGTGATGTCACTGAAGCGCCATAAAAAGCAAAGGTCACGTGCCACTGAAGTGACGTCACGCAACATAACACACGTGAACACGTGACCATATGTTGACAGGTGTGGCAGCTTGTGTGATCTCATTGCAAGAGATCAAAAGTGTGATGAACTAACATGTCCCTCTGATGCATTTCCTCTACGGTATATGAAACTGTTTGGAGCATATAAGACAGTTGGTATAAAACTTATAAAACACAAACTAATAGAGGTATATACTGTGCAAATATATGACACCAGGATTCAGATCAGTAGCTCATCAGCAAGACAAACCTTGACCGTCTGAAAATATTTGAGAGCAGTAGACACAAAATTGCTGAGCAGCAGATCCCAGAGGGTTGGAGCTGCGGCAGAGCAAGATGGAAATATCCTTCTCCTGTGGCTGATTCACAGTGATGAGGCTCCTCACACCAGTTTCATTTAGAGGCTCACTGCTGACGACAAACCCGTCCGAGTGATGGACAGGTGATCCACCCAAATACCACTGTAAAGTGGGAAAAGGATTTCCTACAGCGTCACAGTAACAGCTGAGCTGGTCTGCAGTTTTAGTGCAGTCAGATGAGGGCAGGATCTGTGGCACAACTGTAATGAAAGTAGCAGGACAGAAAATTTAAGACTTCAGTCAACACTAGAAAAAAAAAGTTGTGAAAACTCCCTAATATTTTCAACTGCTGCCATTTAATTTTCAAGCACCTAAATAACAACAAATCTGGTTCACAACAACAACACAACTGAACAATTTTTTGAAAGCGAATTTAGTTTATCTAAAGAAGGAAAGTAAATTATCTCAAGAAAAGCTTATTTGCTGCCAGAACTTGTTTTAGTTTGATTCAAAACTTAAGAGTTTGAGTTTGATCTAAAACTTTAAAATTCAGTGAGTTGCTTTGAAAGTTATTTCAAATTTGGTTAAGGATAATACAAAGGTTGTTACACTGCGGATGTTTCCTCCCAAGATGATGAAAAAGCCAAATAAAACGATCAGTCTTAAATAGATAGTTCAGGTTGTTTGAAGTGGCATTGTATGAGGTATCCATTGTCAGCAAAACATATTTTTGCCACCTGAAAAAAGGTCCACCTAAAAAGATGAATGTCACTTTAAGCGTACGCAGTACTTAGAATATTTTCACTTCTTTTCCTTGCTGCCAGCTGCCATCTACTGTTGGTAATAACACTGACTATGAAAGTGCCTCATACAAAACTACCTGAAATAATCTGAACTATCGTTTTAATGGGATAAATTTCACAGATGACAAATAAACTTACATGAAATATCAGCTGTTAAATTTGTCCTAACAGAGGACTTGATGCTGCCATCTTGTTTCTTATAGACGGCAGTACAGGAGATTTCCTGTCTGTGATGGAGTTTAGAAGCAGTGAAGGTCAGAGAAGAGGTCATGCATTTAGTTTTGTTTTCATTCTCAAGCAGTGTCTCCTGAATGTCACCCAGGCGGGGGGTCCATGTCAGAGTTGGAGGATGAGACAGAGAGGGAGCTGGAGCAGAGCAATTCAAACTCACGGAGGTCCCCTCCGTCACCCTCAGCGTGGACGGAGACAAAGTTGGTTTGGGTGGATCCTCTGGTGGGGAGGTACATTTAGACCAGTTAGTAAAAATTACATTCCTCTCCACACTTAATACTCATTCGCAATACCAAGTAAATCCACAACTTGACAAAAACATCCACAAAATGTTTTATAAAATCTAATTTAAAATACTCTGAGATTCCAGTTTGAATCAGTTTCATTTCTGTCACCAGGACAGAAGTTCCCCAGTGTTCCCCTCCATTCCCATCTCAGTCTAGTTTGTTCAGCACTATCAAATACAACATCACCCTTTTTATTTTTCCATATTGCTTTGTATGAGTTATCTAGATCAGCTTCGTATTTTCTCTCTATTTCAAAGGAGCAGGCGATGGTCACGCAGGATTGGGATAATGAAACAAATAATAAAACACTGGACACAACACCCAAAACATAAAACGCTAAATCTTGAAGAAGGGAGGCCGTTTAACTGCTCTAATGCCTCGCTAAAGAAATTTGCTTCTACTTTTTGTCTTCTTCATAGTTATTGGTGCATACATAAATGAACCCCAGCTCACCTCCCAGCAGACAGCCAAATAAAAGGATATTCAGAAATCCAGCCATCGTGTTTGTCAGGAGAGGCAGAAAATCAAGTTGTAAACGGTCTGGAGATTAAAGATGGAAAGGTTCACATTTAATACATTTCACCCCTGAAGTTATATGTTTTTTATAACAGGGTGTATTTGAAGGACAATGTTAATTACTGTACTATGAAAGTTGCATTTTTTATGTTTTAAAAATTATTACTCATTAATTGAAGTTAATTACTAAATAAATTACTTTAATGATTCTTGCAGATTTGACTTCTTTTAAAATAAAAGATTGATTATGGTAATATTCATTCAATGGTAAATTTTGATGGGAAAAATTACATAGTATCTCAAAATAATGACTTAGTGTCTCAAAATAATCGGTGTTGGTTATTTAGCATTTTCAAGAAAGTTGCTCATTATTTTGAAATACTAAGTCAAGATTATTATTATTATTGTTGTTGTTGTTATTGTTGTTGTTCTTGTTGTTGTCATCGTCATTATTTTAAGATACAAGGTCATTATTTTAAACCACCAAGTTTAAAGTTATTTTGTCATAATTAAGTTATTATTTTAAAGAAGTTTCTCATTATTATTTTATATATATATATATATACATATATAATATTAAGTAAGTGAAAGTAAGTGAGAAAGTTTGTCATTATAATGGCTTACAGGATCTTTTTTTTATGCCACTGGTGGAAATTCACTTGCATAACTTACTGATATGAAGAGGTGATATACAAAACACATTTCATAACATGATAGTCACTCTAACAACGCCCAAGATGCAGTATGAGAAATAATGCCAAGAAGGAAAAACAGGAAATGATATGCTAAAACAGGCGTGCGTTGTTTGTTGTTTTATTTAAAATAATTTGAAATGAACTAATTACTGAAGTCTAGTATCAAACAGTGTGGGAAAAAACACACACAATCGTTTCCTCCTTAAAAGTTTAATATTTTCAAAATTTAACTTGTCTCTTAAACCATTTGTGATTTTTTTTATGCATTCCTTTCAAAATGTACAAATATCAACTTAAACACCAGTTAATCAAACTTAAACACTAGCAAATATCCATTATTTTTATAGTATTTATTTCAAATTTGTCTCATTGATGTATTTCTTATAGAAGTTACAGTGACTTACGTTTTCATCGGGTCTCTTGTGCCGACAGATGGAAGATGCAGAGAAAAACTGAGCTATTTAGAAGTGAGGTTGCATTTCCAGAGAGCTTAAAAATGAGAAAAATGAGGAACTTGCACAAGTGATGTGAATTACTTTTGCAACACATTTTCCATTGAAGAGCTACACAGCTTTTAGCAATAGTTTTTTAACTTGTGAAAATAACATGGTGGGAAAAGAGATTTCCTTTTTAAGAGAAAAGAAAGAGACAATTAAATTGTTTATCTTGAATATTAATATTCCCTGACACATTGAATTCTTCTCTCAAGTGTCATTATTAGTCAGTCTCTTTTACAAACACCCAAATGAAGTCAAAATTCACAACAGTTTGTAGTTAAATGTGGTTGAATGACTGCCATCCCATTCTGTGGATCTTTGTTTTGTTTGTATAAAAATATAATAATCACAAAATCAACCACTTAATTTCCTTCAAATATACTGTATATTTTTCTTTTTTCTGGCCATATTCAAACCCAACATGTAAACAAGTCTTGAAGTGGTGACTCATCCCTTCACCACAACCCTGCATATTTGATAAAGGTGACAAAATAAATATGCATTATTATTACACCAAATAAAGGAACCGCACATGTATTAAATGTTAAATTGGCTTCACATGAGCAAATATATTTCATTTGTTTTTCAACATATACCAGAAATGTATGGTATGTTATGACACATGGGTCAATTAAAGGGACAGTTCACCCCCAAAGTCAAAAATACATAATTTTCCCCTGGCCTGTAGTGCTGCTTGTCCATTGAGATATTTTTGGTGTGAATTAACAAGTTCTGGAGATATCGGCCATCGAGATGTCTGCCGTCTCTCCAATATAATGGAACTAAATGGCACAAATTGTGTGTTGCTCCAAGTACCAAAAAATACATTTGAAAAATTCAAAACCATTGTCTCTTTCTAGAAATAATGACCTGCTTATTCAAGATAATGCACACACCAAGATCTGTGGTCTTGTGAGAAGTTTCACGTAGGAACTACTTTCTTTCCATTAGTTCCAGTCGATTCTACAATAAAGTAGTTCCTACATAAAACTACTACTACTACTACTACTACTACTACTGAAACTTTTTATAGGGAAAAAAGGCAACTCACACCAAAACAGCATAGCAGGATAAATAGCAATACAGGCCAGCAGAAAAATATGTCATTTTGATTTTGGGGTGAACTGTCCCTTTAAACTCCAGATGGGTCTCACAACTTGTTTCAGCTCTTTTTTTTAACAAACTCTTAAAAACTTCAATCAGAACAATGTGTGTTTAACAAAATGTGTTTAACGAATCATGTCGAGGGCTTTGAGCAGGAGAGGTGTACAGTTAGAGCAGAAGCACGGGTCTCTGAGACCACAAACAGAACAGATGTGTGATTCTCTGTAGCATCTTCAACACATCATCGCCTCAAAATCATGTTTGTAAACAAACAAAAACAAGAATCAAGCTGATGAAGCCACGCTGAATATGTTTTTTGAGTTGTTCAAGGTTGAGTCAGTAGGATTTATCTAAGCACATCAGGATGTCATGTATCAGTGTTTTGGGTTGGTGAAATGTCCAGAACACAGCAAAACAATGAGAAAGAACGAGGAAATACAGGCAGAGGGCAATGTTTCTGCAGATACAGCCACCATCACACACTTCTAGTGGGCCATAAGTGATGATTATGTCATGATTATGTCACATGAGCCCACACATTGTTTTCTTTAGGAAAATGTTGCAGATTGTACCTTTAAAGAGGGCTCGGGTATACACAACTCCAAGCAGAAGATTAGGATTAAAATGAATTTGACTTTTACAAGTTGAAGTCGGAATGTTGTTTGAGTCATGATGGATGCTATGAAAGTATCTGTCACTTCAGATGGAGCCCGACTCTTCCTTATCTTCCTCCAATCAGATCTGTGGAAGACTTCAGCAACTTCTCAATCTCTGTCTGGAGCTCCTTGGCTTTCTCTGCATTCACTCCTTTCTCCACCTGTTCTCCTGCCACCTGGAGTCCCTTCAGCACAGACTGGAGGGCGTCTGCATTCTTCACCGAGTCCATCTGGTCTCTGTCTGCCCGGATCTCTCCCACCCAGTCCAGGTAGGCCTGAAGTAATCCGAGATCATCCACAAAGTTTGCAATAATGCGAAGTCCTGGTCGACACTGCTCCAGCTCCCTTATCCTCCTCCTCCCCACCTCTCCGATGTTGTTCCCAACAATGCTGATGAAGGAGGAAATAACCAAGGAAAAGTTACTACTTTTCATGATGACAAGGCATTAAGATGGCAGTGTTTTCATACAATATGACATTATCAACACTGAGCAGAAGTAAGAGTGTTTAAATCTTACGTCAGCGTCTTCAGAGACGTGTTTTTGCTGAGGCAGTTGACAATGTTTTCGGTTCCTCGCTCTGTGATGCCAGTAATGTCCAGATAGAGTTCCTCCACAGTGGTGTTGTGCTCCAGAGCGTTCCAGAGCTCCAAAACCCCCTCTGGACCCAGGTTATTGCCACACATACTGCATACAGGAATGAAAGAATTGTGTTGCAGTAAAACACATGATATAGTGTCTGATGAGTATAAGGGCTTGGAGCTAGAGGGGTCAGGGTATAACTTGTAGCAAACACTGTCACTACTGGTTTATAAGGAGCTTGTCATCTCTGAATGGGCAGATAGCTTTTCTTTATCTGGGTCTAAGTCATGTTAAACTATTATCTCAAATTAATCCCAATATTATCGAAACTGCAGTATGGCCAAAGACAATATCCAAATCACAGTACCAGGAAAAATCACAATATTTTGAAAGAGGGAAAATGTGTGTGAGTGATTATAATGAAGTACTTTAGTGCTGCATAGATGTCTGGCCTAAAATTCTTGCTCTTCAGATGAAAGAAAACAGACGTATAATATCACATCATCACAATTTTGACATGTTTTTGATTGTGACGCAAAAATTATAGTTCTCATTAATCACACTGCAATCACAATATAAGTCAAAATACTTGCACTATCACTTTTTGAAAATACGGTGCAGCCTTACTGTGAATTATGTTATGTGCAGCTGGGACACAAAAATGTAATATAAATGTTAATACTCTTAATGAAAGTTGCAGGCATTATTGTCCTTACTGATTTCCTGTCACACTTTGTCTGGTATGACAATAAAAACTTCATTAAATTGCATTCCATGTGGTATTAAAAAGTTCTCAGCAAGTCTTAAATTTAATTTGATGAACACTGCAGAAACCGTTGAGGTGTAACCGTTTGACAAAGAAACATAAAGTGGACCTAACTTTGATCAACTCCTGTTAATATGTTTTGATAATGACAATGACTTTCCAAAATACTTAATGAGTTAGACTTCTTAATATGTCCCCTCAAGCACTTTATTTTCCAATTTGTGCGTTTTATGACTGCTGCACCATCCTAGCGCAAAACCCTTAATGAGTATTTTTTTAAAGTGCAGTGTTGTTGTGATAAACACTCTTTCATGACTTACAACAGCTTCTTCACTTGGCACTCATTGGATTTCAGGACTGCAGACTCTAAAATAGCTGCTTGTTTGTCCAGGCAGTTGTATCTCAAACTGAAAATAGAACAGAAAAACATTTGGTTGACAATAAGCCTCATGCAGCCACATTCTCTTAAATTGTCTCTTATATTTTCTCTCAGTTTTCTGTTGAGAGAAAAAATAGGAGAAGTCAACATGCACCAAATGTTTTTAACCACCCAAATGTGCGCCTACCAAGATGTGACCAATCGTTTATTATTAGCAGAGGAAACACCCTCTAAACACTATATAAGGGCAGGTGTTGTGCCGTGTGCAAACACTGTGGCACTCGTCCAAGAACTGGAGAGATGCTGTGATAAAAGACTGTAAGAAGAAGAACTTCAGCAGAAACAAGAACCACAAATTGTGTCAGCAGACAACCACGTAATAACTGAAGTGAGAGAATATATTTAGACTTACTATTGTTTCTTTGATCAAATTGTTGGTGGTAAAGGAAGCGAAATCTAAAACTTTTTAGAATTTTTTACCAACTGTCGGCACTTACAGGAAAAGCCTTATATTTCCTTTTGAGCTTTTATTTAAAATATTTAACAAACACAATTATGTATTAAATTATAGATTTAGTTATGTGTTTGACTTGTCCGATACCACACCTTCAACTGTTTGGCATCCCTCGAAGTGAAACACTGAATATTTTTTTGATAATTATCTAACTATATTTTCATTATAACACATACATATATTTAAAGAGAAATTACTATTATTAAAAATATTATATATTTTTAAATATTCTTTAAGCTTGTTAAATGTGTTTGCTTGCACTGGACAATTATTGGACTGTGAAAAGAAGATGTTTTTCTCTTATCTTGGTAAGAGTGCTCTCGACCACTTGTAAATCTAAGAGTGGAGCAAAAATAAGAAAACATTGGTGAATCCCAGAAATCAGTGGGTACTAACAGAATAAGAACGAATTGTGGATACCAACAAAAATTTAAGAATATTTGTTCATAAACTGCTTCTTGCATGAGGCCCAATTTTTTTAACATCCATTTGCCAACCTTATCAAAATTTCCCAGCATACATCTGGCGAGAGGCAGGTTATGCCAGTTTATCACCGAGTTAGACTTCAACTTAGACACTTTCGAGCATGCAGACACAAGAGAAGGTGCAAACTCCACACAGAGAGACAATGGCCAGGATATTTGAAACCAGGCTTGTTTTCATTGTCCAGTATTCAAATGTTATTTCTTATCCATATGACAGGTTAATTGAAATGAGTTACTCACTAGAGAGATTCACAGCGATGTAGGATCGGTCCCAGTCTGTTTAGTCCTCTGTTTCCAATGTTGGAGTAGCCTAAGTTGAGCTCCTGCAGCTTGTGTGGAGAGAACTGCAGCACATAGTGCATGGCTGCACAGTCCACAACACTCAGCTTCATTTTAAACAGGTTGAGCTTCTTGATCTCTGGTGCTGCCATGCTGGTAGTTTCCTTCATGTGGAACTCCATCAGGCAGTGGAGAAGATTCAGGGCTGCCTGGTTCTCAAGCTTCCTGCCCTTAAACTGGCCTTGGAACCACAAACCCAGCCTGGCTGGGATGGCTTCGCCTTGCTCCATGGGGGAAAGAACAAGACCATCCAACTGACCGCCCAGCCGAGCTCGGAGCATTCCCATGAAGAAGCGTGTGAACATCTGGAGGCTCTCCAGCTTGTCCATGTTGAGATCTGTCTTTTGCAGGGGTACGGCAGCGGAGGACGGTGGACGTTGCCCAAAGCACCAGAAGTCCAGCGCTTGGATGATGTCCTCCTGGCTGAAGAGATTGATTGCGCAGTAGAGAGCAGCCAGATGTTCTTGAACGGTCAAGTGGAAGAACGAAAACATCTCCACTGTTTCCTCTTTGAGAGGCTGGAGGATTTGACAGAGAAAGGTGCTCTGGACCTCAGCGGGTGTAACACCATAGTTCTCCAGATCCACTCTGTTGAACATGATCTTTTTCTGCAGGAGGCTTTCATAAGCCAGTTTTCCCAGGTTTGTCAGTTGTTGCTTTGCTAGTGAGAGAACCTCAGATCTAGGAGTGCTTCTGTCTGCGCTCCCCTTCAGTGCATGGTGCTTGACTGCTGTAAACAGGTAGCAGAAGTAGACCTCGCTGACCGTTCTGGGCGGGTTCAGCTCCAGAGACTTTGGGTCATCAGCACCTTGATTTTCTGAAGAGAAGAACTCAGCCATAGCTGTACAGATGATGTAGCAATAAAGAGGGATGAAGGACAGCACGAATAGGTTGTCATTGCTCAAGATGTAATCGTAGACTTTTTGAGCAACTTTAATATCTTTGTAGAACTTGGTGGTATATTCCTTCACCTGGTCCTCCTCGAAGCCCAGCACCACACAACATCTCTGGAAGAAACGCTTTGGAGCTTCAGTAGACGGTCTTGTGGTGAGAATGACCGATGCCTCTGGGAGAAGGCTTCCCTTGATTAAAGCCACCATCAGCTCTGACACTGGCACCTTCGAACCAATGTCAATGTTTTTGTCAAGACTGTTCCAGTCCAAGGGGAATTTGAACTCATCTAATCCATCCAAGATGAAGAGCAAAGAACTTGGCGTGGTGAAAAGATCAGGTAGAGCTGCCTTCAGGTACCGGAACCGTTCTCCAAGCAGCTCCAACAAGCTCAGTGGCGCTTCAATCAGATTGAGCTCTCTGAAGCGCAGGTCAAAAACACAGGTGAACTCGCGCATGTTCTTTCCAATCGCCCACTCATAGACTAATCTCTGTACTGCGATGCTCTTTCCGATACCGGCTATGCCCTTCACTTTAACCCTTTTGGGGGGTCTTCCTGATGTTCCCTGGGGGCTCAATAGGTGGCATGGCCGGATGCGCTGGCAAGCCTGATGGACGTAGATGCGAGCTCGTCTGCTCGCCAGGTCAAAGTACTCATGTTGGCTGCTGTCAACTAAGTCATCATCTTCTGTCACAAAAAGGTCAGTGTAGCGAATTTCGATGTGAGAAGCTGAGTTTGAAGCCACTCCCTCGCCCTCTGAGTAACACCTTAGCTGCTCTGTGCGTTTCAGTAGGGTTGTTTTGTGGGCAGAAATGGGAACTGCAATTGAAAACAAAAAAGATAAAATACATTAGACTTTAGTTTTCTATAATATAAATATTTTTGCTTATTTTCTTTAGTTCACATACCCCGGATGTTGGCTAGCTTTACACTCCTGCTAGGTTTGAGTTCCTCTTGAGCTGCATAATGAAGATAATTTCATGTGATTACATTTTCACAACATGGGAACAAGTATTTTCTATCACTAGAAAGAAAGCACATTGGAATTATATATTATTAATTTAGTTTTTAATAAAATAATAAATCCATACCTTTAACCTCAGCAGTCAGGGTAAATCCCTTGCTCTTTCCTTTGAACAGTTTAGCAATGGGCCCTTTAGGCTTCTTCTCTGTGGATATCACAGGATTCATATAGTAAATACATGGATGTACAGTACAGGCCAAAAGTTTGGACACACCTTCTCATTCAATGCGTTTGCTTTATTTTCATGACTATTTACATTGTAGATTCTCACTGAAGGCATCAAAACTATGAATGAACACATGTGGAGTTATGTACTTAACAAAAAAAGGTGAAATAACTGAAAACATGTTTTTTATTCTAGTTTCTTCAAAATAGCCACCCTTTGCTCTGATTACTGCTTTGCACACTCTTGGCATTCTCTCGATGAGCTTCAAGAGGTAGTCACCTGAAATGGTTTTCCAACAGTCTTGAAGGAGTTCCCAGAGGTGTTTAGCACTTGTTGGCCCCTTTGCCTTCACTCTGCGGTCCAGCTCACCCCAAACCATCTCGATTGGGTTCAGGTCCGGTGACTGTGGAGGCCAGGTCATCTGCCGCAGCACTCCAT
>JAJHUR010077422.1:11545-25537 GCA_027495735.1 Lutjanus campechanus | reverse complement strand
GGGGGGGGGGGGGGGGGGGTACCAGGGTTCTGTTTGGGGATGAATAAGGAAACAAAATAAATTCCGTGGTACCTGATTGGTGCATAGACCTCCACTGCCCACCATAACAACATAAAATTTCATCTTCATTATATTAGGGATCTTAATAATTAATCATTATTCAATTAATCGCTGTTTAGACTGATTAGAAAATGTATTAAATGATAATATATTTTGCACCATTTGTCTGGAGCTCACAGGTTTCCTCGCCGTTTGGTTCCGTCCGCCTTTTGGTCTAGAAATGGCAGAAACTGCGCCCCCTTTGACGTTATTTTGTTTGGCCGCGTAATTTGAACAAATGCCATGTTGATTTATTATTCTGTATATTTAAATTGTCTGTGCATCATGAATTGTCATGTTTCGTGGGACTTGGGGCTGAACGATTTTGAAAAAATATCTGCTTGTGATTATTTTGACTGATGCTGATACAACTGGGATATGATTTGCGATGTTAAAGGTAATGCTAATTTTCACATCGTTATTCTTATTTTGATTGAAAACCATGTTAAAATGACTATGATGTGATTTTTTTGTAGGAATATGTACCAAATGGACAGAACATCTCTGCCTCAACACATTCATTTATTTATTGAAACACATTTTGCCTTTAACAAATATTGCACCCTCTGTCAAAATCGCACAAAACCATATTGCTATTTTGATCAAATTTTGATTAATTGTGCAGCCCTAATGGAACTAACGTCTAGAGTAAAGCTTAAACTGAGAAAACAACACACATTTTTTGCATTAAATGTTAATGATTAATTGATTATCAATTAACATTTTCAACTATTGGTTAAAGAGCACAAAATCTGCAACCCTACACTACATCAAAAACGTCTCGATCAACACAGAACTCATCCCTCCTCCTCCACTACATGTGAACATTCAATACTGATGCTTTCCAGCTGCTTGCCCCGTGCCACAAACTGCTCCTGCGTGCACACAAATAACATTATTTTAAAAAACCCTGCTGTATGCAGCTTGCAGTAATATGCACAGTCTACTGTAGGCTGCACTGTTGCGAACACGAAGCCCGCTCTGCGAGTTGAAGATTTCCACACACAGAGGCTCCCACAAAACAGCAGCAAACAGGCAGACAGAGGGAACGACCTTAAATACCCTCAGCTCAGAACTGATGCTGCCTTCAGTAGCTCTTCGGAAACTCCCTTTCAGCATGACGTAAACATGGACTGTCATGGATTTGAGTGCTTCTGGATTGAAAATAAAAATGGCAGAATCAAAAGTATATTTTTTAATGTATTTATGAATGTTATTTAATAATGAATAGAGATAAATAAACAATGTGGATGAACAAGAAAATGTTCATATATCAAAATATATCTTGGAAAAATATTAATACTGACATATGTTTTATATCATTTGACTTAAATGCGTAATTATTATAAAACATGATTGACAGGTTATATTTTCAGTGCCTCCCAATGACATCAGATTCTGGCCAATGAAAATGCTTTGTCTGTTTTACAAATAAATGCAAAAATATTTTTTTTTTGTATTTTTTTTTTTTTTTTTTAGCACTGAGGAAGACAATGTGCTTTAATGAATATCATACACATTACGTATAACAGCAGCTGCTGTCATAGTCTCACTGCTATCCGCATCTCGATACCCAGAAAATTTTAAGAAAAGCCTCCTACAGTCACCTTGCTGGATCATTTATGCATAAGTGCATTTTCTGACAGCCTTTGAAGGCATCATTCTGTGCTCATAACATGTCACCTATTATACTTCAGACCGACAGGACAGTTAATAATTATATGTAAATAGAACTGGCTGACTTTACACTCATAAACAAATCTTTTCCCTTGCCAGAGGAAGCATTAGAAAACAAGTCAGACTTGTGTTTGTGCAGAGTCACTGATATACTGAACTGTAATGTTCAGAAGTCCAACCTTTAAGGTCACTAATGCACTGTGAAAGGCTTGCTTATTATTTTGCATGCCAGATGTTTATCGAGCTCTTCAGCGAAAGTTCACGTTGCCAAAGCGAAAGCAAAGGTTACATCATAAAAATTAATTTCTCACACTGTATTTCAGGTCACCGGAGTGAAAGTGAAGCAGACCATGTCATACGAGTATTAACCACAAGCTGTTAGGATGCCCTCGGGTGTGAGGGACACGATAACTTGGGCCCATAAAGCAACTCCCTTAAGTCTTCATAAAGCTACGTCGGATACGTGCTTGTTTTTCTCCTGTGCTGACAAAACCTCAAGCAAAATATGTATCAATTTAATCTCCTCTCGCTTTTTGTTAAAATTAACAGCCCATAGAAATAACTCGTGAGTATGCCTCTGAATTATTACCATGTGGTGTTCAATTCGGCTTTAATAAAATACACCAGAATATAATATAATTAAACTTTTTTGATTAAATCTCCTTTCATACCTGCTGGCTTCTCGCGACCAAAATACAACATCGTAGGCGTAAGGGAGCAGTGTTAACCAATTATTAAAGTTTAAATATTACAGTAATAAAGTGCTCATTGCTGGATAAATTGTACCCCGAATTGTCATATAGACTCATCTGATTCTGGAAAGGTCTAAGTCATGTTCACCCAGGTGTGAAGAGTCTGCCGATTAGCAAGGCAGCACTGAATTGCAGAAATTTTGAATGTAGTTTGGCAAACACTCTTCCCTCCACATGACATAAATAACACATTGGTGGTCATGTTAAAAAGCGTGAAAATTAATATGAACATTTCGCTTTAGGAAGCGCAGTGTGCGGCCACCTAGCTGCTGTTACTGTCAAGCACCCAGTTTTTTTTTTGGAGAGGCTGTCATTGGCTAGACATGTTGTCAAAAATATCCCAAAAATGAAACATACCGCATATGCAAGACGAAGCTCGTATCCAAATGTTATTGGGAGTCCCAGTGCTTGTGCATTCCTCCTCAACTGGAACCAGTGTCGATCTCCGTCGGCTAAACTGAACGGGACACAGCGCCAGGGTTTAACCTGAAATGACCCGCATAGTGCAAATCAGGCGAGAGCTGTGCGTGTGTGTCTGCGTGTGTGCTGGATCTGTGCGGAGCTCAGAGCGGAGTATGGACGAGCGGCGACGAGACGCCAAAAACTTCAACATGGAGCCGAAAACAAAGCTCAAAAAGCGGCACACTGACCAAACTGACAATTGTAGCGCGCCGACTGATCGCTACGGGGAATCAGAGAGCCGATTCACGGGCAGGAACCGAACAAAATAAGCCTCGCCCTTATTACAAACTCCAAGTTTTTTTTTTCTCTCTCTTTTTTTCGATGGCGGTTGGCTGTCTTTAGGCCTGGTACATGCCGACAGGGCAGGAAACATGCTCCAACTTACTGTGTGTGTGTGTGTGTCTGTGTGTGTGTGTGTCTTCACAGAAAAGTAGTAGGAGGATTTGGACTTTATTATTATGATTATTATGATTAATATTATTATTACTGCTTAGCACACAGCTTTCATATTTACTTTAACATGATTGTAATTTATTTAATTGTATTTTTTATGTAATTCACATTCTTTCACATGTATATTTTCATATGTATATTTTATTCAATATATATTTTTATTTTTATAGATTTAGTGTGTGCATGCAATGGCGTAGGTTTGGTTTTAGCATTGAGGGGTGGACACATATTAAAGGGGCAGTTCACCCCAAAATCAAAAACACATTTTTCCTTTTACCTGATGGGTATTCCATCAGCGCGGATAAAGGAAATGCCTGGTTTATTTTGAGAAGTCTGGTTAATTTAAGTGGGAGCTCTGTGGCTCATAGGAATCCCTGCTCAGTAACCATGGTAACTTACAAAACTGAACTAGCCTGCTTCCTGACAGGTTAACTGTCGAGCTTAAATTAGCTGCGTGTTTACAGAGCCCCAAAAGACAGATCCTCAAGTGTCTTTTTGTGCTCACATCACTTACGTCCATGCAGAAACACAAGTTTAGACCTCTTTCTGTGTGATCAAGCATGAATTTGTCTTTGCTTTAGTTTCATAGAACATATTCATTTTTTCAAATTAAAGAAAATCATGTCTCACATATTGTACTGCCTTCAAAAACCCAACAACAGCCTTTTATTTGCATGCTTAACATTTGTAGTTTTAGAGAAAAGTGCGCTCAAGTTGTTTTGAAGTTACTTATTCATTCACTCATTTGGTCCAAACCATGTCATATATACATATATAGATATAATATAATAAACTAGATAGTGAACGCAAAGATAGCACCCAGTCAGCCCATTGAGATTTGCTCACCCATAAAAGTTTTCTAGCTTCTGGATTTACTTCATGGTTATACAGCTCACTGAATATGTGCAGCAGTGTTTCCCCGTTCAGGCCCACCTGCAAGTTCCCGCTCGGTCCAAAGACTTTACATCGTGATGACATCACAGATTTTTAAAAGGCTTTTTTTTTTGGCTTGAAGAAAGTTTTACAAACATAAACTTTCAAGAATAAAAAAAAATCATAATATAGAGAGTTATAACTGACTTTGTTTGCAGTTCGAGGTGTCCTGTCAACAGTCTTACAGATGTCTCTTTTATAATGATGGCTTATGGGAGAAAATGCTTGATGGGTCGGTGGGGAATTGTCGCTGCAATGCTGCAAGCAGCCACTGGGGAAAAAAATGGACTGAAGGGGGAGTCAATACAGACCCAGCCCATACCACCTGCTTTGAATACAATACATCAGCTGTTCGCAACCACTGGGTTGTGGCCCACTGGTGGGCCTCAGACAGGGGCGTCTCTAGACTTTTTGGACTGGGGTGGCCCCAGTGAGGCACTGACTCATGTAACTAACATCACAGTATCATACAGTTTTTTGGATTGCTGTGTTTAATTTTTTATTTAAAGACTCCTAGAGTCATCAATGCCATTACACCACTAAAAATAGTTTTACTTTTATTATTTATAATTTTTATTGTTTTATTTATTCACCTATTTGCTGCATATAGTTTTTGGTGTATGGTTTTTGTTCTTGTGAGTAAAATAAAAAGGAACATCTCATTATAAAACCCCGCACTGTAAAATGATGCATAAATGAAATGAACCTTGTAAAAACTTAAAAGTAGGTAACATACAAAAGAAAACAATGCACATTCAAAAGTACTTGTCAAACAGTTGGTTCGGATTAAGGCCCCGCCTCTCACTGGACAGATAGCCAATCATACTTAGGGATAAATGGGGGAGCACTTGAGGTGGCCAATCAGATTTCAGGGGTGACCAGCGCCTCCTCTACAAATGCCCTTGACCCTAGAGTGCCATCTAGTGGGCTACGGAGGCAGTGTTGTGGCCAAATGATTAGATGAAAATGTAAATAATTTTGAGGTCATACAGAACTAGCTAATTTTGCTACGGAATTCACAAAAACGTCAACTTAAATTACATTAATTTCAGTGACAACTTTTTTTTGTTTTAATATCATTACGCAATCAAGACACATCATCAGGTAGAGACTAAAGCATATTAGCTGGCTAACGTTCCCTCGAATGCAGTAACAGAAAAATGGATCGGTTTTTAGACACCAGGAGTCAATCTTAAAGGGATAGTTCACCCCAAAATGAAAATTCAGTCATTATCTACTCACTCTCGTGCTGACTAAAAGTCAGGTTTCGTTTTTAGTCCACAAAACACTGCTGGAGTTTCACAGGAAAACAGCGTTGCAGAATCTCCCAAACAATTTCCGTGAACGGTGACCATGTTTTCAAGCACAAAAAACAACCCCCCCCTCCCCCCAGTGTAATCCATGTTCATGTCTGAACTGGATGTGCGTGGTGTGACGGTGTGCACACACAAGTGAACAGCATGTCAGGGCTTTAGGAGATTATACATGTGCGAAATGTTGTTTGGGGGGCCCTGTTGTGAAACTGTGGTCTTGGAGGGTTTCCGAACTCTCTAAGTTGGTCCAGGGGCATGCATTTGACTTTAAGAGGAGAAGAGACTGGATCTGGGAAAAAAAAAAAAGCTGACCCCAGCTATTTAAACCCTTAGATAATAGTGATAAACAGGAAACACTGGGGAACTCCTGAAAACTTGGAGGACAACAGCTTTACAGAAATTGAATTATAACATCAGCCAGATGCACGAGACAGATTTGAAAGTTAGGAACAAGTTTGTTAATGACTGTTGCATTACTCTGGGTTAGATGATTGCTCTCACTTCTTTTTTTCAAACGCAAATTTGCCAACGGATGTAAGGGGTCACACCTACGAAGTTCAGACAAAAACATTCACACTATTTCAGCTCGTACACTTGTCATGACACGTGCCGGAGCTTCCTCTTTAAATAAGATGTCAAGTTCTTGGATGATGACAGTATTTTCACAGCTGGAAGCAGAACTGTCACTGTACTGAGATGTTGTTCCTCTTTTCTGACTTATAGACAAAATAATGGCCAAATTTCCACCAGTGAAGCATTTTCCACTCCAGGCCATGATGATGAATTGCCAACTATTAGACTCTATGGTTTTACTCAAAACGTATGGGGTATATTGTTCTTTATTTTAAAATATATTTTAAAATTATAATCCTGCTAATTTTTAATAAATGTATCCGATTACACCGTTTATTTCTGTAACGATAATGGAATTATGACCTTTTTTGTATTCTAATTACATAATCCTGTTACATGTAATCCATTACTCCACAAGCCTGCGCATATTAGGGTTAAAACCAGATTTTCAAGACACAGTGGAGAAGTAATACTGGAATGAGGCAAACTGTACAGTTTAACAGAACATTTTATGTCCCCCATAGTGGACCATTTGACCTGAAGCAACACTGATCTCACGGGGACGGACCCCCAGAGCTCCTGCTTGATGTGTGTCCTCTGGGTAAAGGTATCCTGGCAGGGTGTCCCTTATCTCCCCGCATTGAAGGTGGCACCCCTGGCACATACAGTGAGCACAATATAATGAGTATTGTGTGTGTGATAAAATATTTTAGTCAAGTTCACCTAAACCGAGACCAACTCATGGCCAAGACCGGTGTATCAAGACAGACACAAGACCAAGACTTTGAGGGGTTGTGACCGACAACTGCCAACTGTCACATGTCTAGTTCTCACACCCAAGTGAGGCAGGGGTACCGCAGCATGTGGTGTCTTGTTACTGTTTACTACAAACAGAGACAAAATGTTAGCTAGCTGGCATCGCTATCATCACTTACACCTAGCTCACAAATGTTTGATGTGGTCCAGGCGTCTCAGCAAAGTGCTGCGTTGCAGAATTTTCACACTACGTTGGACGCCGCCAGGCAGTTACAGCCTCTTCTCACATCTCCTACACTGACTTTGTTGAAGT
This sequence comes from Lutjanus campechanus, assembly GCA_027495735.1. Taxonomy (NCBI): domain Eukaryota; kingdom Metazoa; phylum Chordata; class Actinopteri; order Lutjaniformes; family Lutjanidae; genus Lutjanus; species Lutjanus campechanus. The sequence continues at coordinate 18,206 of JAJHUR010077422.1, read as the reverse complement.
GACATGTGAACAGTTAGGACGTTAAAGGCAGGGCTGAATGAAGACATTTTGAAGAAATATCGAATTGCAATCATTTTGACTGACATTACTGTTGCGATATGATTTTGCGTCATTGTTCTCATTTGATTGAAAAACATATTAAAATGACAAAACAATATTTAATGTAAAATGGTATTCAGACCATATTGTGATCTTGATGAAATTTCAATTAATTGTTCAGTCTTAGTTAAAAGAACAAAAAAGAATACATATTTTTTTCCTGGCCTGTAGTGTTATTTATCCATTTGCAGAATTTTGGAGATATCCGCCACAGAGATGCCTGCCTTCTCTGCAATATGATGGGACTAAATGGCACTCGGCCTGTAGTGTTTTAAGCGCCAAGAAAATACATCAGAAAAATTCGAAACCAAAATCTCTCTCCATGAACCATGACCGAGTAACTCAAGATAATCCACAAAACTTGTTGTGAGAAGTTTCAGGTAGGAACTACTTTCTTTCTGCAGTAGAATCTACCAGAACTACTTTCTTTTCAACTTAAAAAAGAAAGTAGTTCCTACATGAAAAGGTCTGTGGATTATCTTGAGTGTTGGTCATGATTTTTGGAAAGAGACACTGGTTTTGAATTTTTTAAATGTATGTTTTTTGGTGCCTTAAGCACCACAAGCTGAGTGCCATTTAGTCCCATTATACTGGAGAAAAGGCAGACATCTCTGTGGCCGATATCTCCAAAACCCGGCAGCTCACACCAAAACTATCAAGACGGATAAATAGTACTACAGATCAGGAGAACAGGATGTATTCTTGATTTTGGGGTGAACTGTCCCTTTAACAAACAAATCCAACAATGTATTGCATGCAATTTAGCGATATCCCCACCGCTGTCGTCTTGATCGGTTTTGAAATAAAGGCTAAAGTTGGTCGAGACCGAGATGAGACTGAGTAAAAAATATGGTTGATTCTGAGACTAGACTCAGACCATCTGTCTGACAGAGGGTTCAGAGGAGTTCCAGTGAGGCGCTCGTTTCTTGAAAATAACAAATTTAATACATACATTAATGTTTCTAGCACATTGAGCTGTGTGAATGTTGCTTCAGCGACATAGTCATTAGCAAAGTAAGTGATTATGTAGTGGAATACATCTGTATATGACCCACTGTGATGTGTTAGGGTTTCTCACATCAGATCAGTACTACAGGGCCAATATTAGAGCATTTATCTGGAATTGGCCATTTCCAGATAATGTAACAATAAAAGTGAAGTATATTACTGTAAGATATAGAATGGTTATGGCTTTTACAGGCCATCAAAACTCAACACTTTGGTGCTGAAGAACTATCAGCCTATCAATCATATATTCATTAACATTTAACACATTTTAATGACTGTTAAGGCAGAGCAGGAATAAAAATGAGATCAGGACATTTTAAGATTATTGCTGCGGGCTGCAGACCTCTGTGGTCACTTGTACGGTGACACTGAGGCTGGAGCTGCCACAGCAGGCTGCTCACGCTGCACGTCTGAGAAAACAAGCAGAACAATGGTGTTTCCTCATTTACAGTGATTTCACAAACACTAAGCTCATGTTTGCACTGTTTACTCTTTTTTCTTTTCTAGAACACACACTTACACGAAAACAACTGACATTTCTTATCTAATTTAACCAACTTAAAATGCATTGTTATTTAAACTTTTAATATTTGTTCATTTTTTAAGAATTGGGATTAAACTGTATTTTGACAGGTTTTGACATTTATTCTTCAATCATGCTGGAAAATATATTTCAAAAGATCAAACTCTCGGCTATTAAACCTTGTAATGTTCTTGCTGATGACATTTTTTATTTAACGTCTTACAGAGTTGACAAAATGTTCCATTTCACAGTATAGTCATCATGAGCAGCCATTTTAATTGTTAAAAGTTGCTCTTAAAGCTCCAGTAGGTAACATTGTTTTGGTATAATTGAGAAATAATTTCATAAAAACCTTTAAGCATATTGTAAATCAGGTGTTCTGAGAGAGAGCTACACTGCTGCACCTCCTCTATGCCTCTAATTTCAGCATTTGGAGAATCTGTGCTGGACCGTTAGACTGAACCAATCACAGGTCTTATAGGACCTGGAGGACTCCTCCTACTAGAGCAGCTGCGCGTTCATGTTACTTCCCTCAGGCCCTGAATCAAAGACGGAAACAACTGCAGGAAAAGTTGCTATAAAACGGCATTATAATAAAGAGAAAATAGCCTAATTAGCAACATGCTCAACCCAGGAGTTTGTCAGCTCACTCAGCTACTTATGAGTTCATTTTCAGTTGTATTCATTCACTTGTATCGCAGAGCTTTGCCGAGTGCCGCGAGGACCGGGCGAGCTGTGACTCAGAGCCGACAGTCAGCTGCTGTGATCGAGTGAGCAGAGGAGGATGCCGGCTATTTTACTGTCAGGAGAGGAGCTCAGAGTGTATATTTCAAACTTTTGGGATTAAAATGAGGTTTCATCTTCTTGCAACAAGGACGAAGAAATCACGGAGCCGCGGACCGGCCAGAGGAGAGCTCAGCATTTGTCTTTGAAACTTTTGAGATGAAAAAGTGGATATCTTTGTGTTAGCTTGTAAACCAGTGTGCAGCAGCACCATGGAGGAATCAACCGCGCCGTTTACATGGTGAGTAAATGACACTGTGCTTTTGTACATTTTAGGCCACGCGAGTCAAACCGTGTTGCCACTAATTTGCATTTTCATGATCGCTTATATCGCGGAGAGCCGCGCCCGACGTGAACCGCGAGCCTGACTCCTCTCTAAGCGGGCTGCAGTCATGTGGCGCTGACCGCAGCCCCGAGCCTCCTTTCTGTCCCCCTCCAACAAGCGGGTGTTGTGATGTTGGGCTCATTTGTGCAGGAGAGCAGAGAGAAAGACGTTTTTAAAAGTCTCTTTATGTTCAGCTCTCTGTACTTTTATATATTCACACTGAATCTTCATGTTTTTAAATGTAGTTTCTCTCCTCTGTCGGTGTTTTTTACTGTCAGGTGTCTGTTTTATTACACACGGTTGATGTCTGTCGGTCTGTGCTCGCTCACGAGCCTCGTTAACGGTTACTTGTGCTCATGAAGCGCGTGCTGCTCATCTAGTGGGAGGAGCTGAGGACACAGAAAACCAAACCTAACTCAGATGAGACTCAAAAATCAACCGTTTTCAGGCTTTCTACCTACTGCAGCTTTAAAGCTAATCAAAATTTTTATTTTTAAAATTTTTATCACATTTTTAAACCATGATTTTTAAATACTTCCACAATGATTCTTCAATACTTCCTCAGATCCTGTAAAGTCTGATTTATACTTTTTTTAATACATTTATGGCCGAAAACAGCCACGTCACTGTCACTGCCCTCATACTTCCATGCATCCTTTACGTTGGCATGGATATTAAGCAATTCATAGTTTTCACGTGACATCATGTCGGTATGGGGAACGCTCCCTTGGAGGGCAAAACAACGCTGTCTTCTGCTGTCTGCCAGCTTCACAAACTGAACGGTCTCTGTTGTTTTGGATAGTTGTGGTGCGGTCGGACGCACTAATCGACAAGAAGAAACCTGTCAAACAAAGAAAACCCGGAAAGGAGGAGATTGTGGATTTGTGCTATTAAATGTGCCTCTGTCCCCGCGGAGGACAAACAATGGCAGCTGTCAGAGTAGACACATGTTGAGAGCAAACACTTGACCAAAGTTTTGATTACATTATGGGATACTATGTTAACCTCAAAAAATGATACCGCCTTGTCGTTACTGCCCTACAACACTGACCACAATGACCCCGAAACTAACTTACATAAGATGGTTAACGTTAGTTCACAAATTTCTTATCTTTTGCCTCCCAAACGCATTATTGACCCATCCAGATCAAAAATACATACAACTATCTGTACTTTTGTGTGTTTCTCCACAAGACAGATGTAAACATCACCAAAGCAGAGCTCTGGCAGGGACTTTACTGAGTCATATATGGTGGCAGGTGCTGTATATGGATCACAAGTGCCCAAAACTTGTAGTTTGTTTCTCTTTAGTTGAGAGCTGATCCAAATATTCATGGCTTGAAACAGAGGGAAATTTGAGCAGTTTGTGCTGCATCTCTACAGAGAGTCCAGTGTGAGCCTGGAGCTGCCCTCCAGGTCGCCGCGCATGTCACATGACTGAAAATCATGAATGTATCTGCTACAGGGCGCCGCTCAGAGTCAACCCTGAAGAAGAAGAAAAGTCAAAAAGTTTCTGACAACAGCAAACATGGCGACGCCGGAGGAGGCTGTAATAACGTACCTCTTGAGAAAGAGACAAAAGCGGAGGCAGCGTTGTAGACGGAGGTGGTCTGCGCGCCATTAAATACATCACATGTGGACAGAGAATGTTTTTCACTGCCTAGTGTCTCAGTACTGGCTACACTACGACACTACCCCCACAGCTACCTGTGGCTCTGCTCCATTTGGTCTGTATCTGAACGCTTTCAGAAAATTTGCGGAAGTACGGACAAAATGAACGCTGATGTACGAGTCTAGCGTAGAGCATCCAGCATAAATGAGCCATAAGTCATTAAAATTAGAAACTTTATCAAAATAATGAGTTAAAATCTCATAACTGCGATTTATTATCTCAAAATAATGAGAAACTTTCTCAGAATGACTTACATACTGAGTCATTATTTTCAGATAGGGGAGACTGGGGACAATTGTAACATTTTTATATTTTCCTTCATAACTCACAGACTACTTCAAATCCACTGGTCACCTTTTGAAATTAGAAACATATATATGTGCACTAATTAATAATACAATTGATATATTTTCAGCAATAAGGACAAGACTGTATCATTAAATTCAATGTAAGAAGTCAGTATTACCGCTAAAGCAAGCACACTTTGCAACCAAATGACCTGCAGTGACCCTGAAAATAATATAGGGATGTATAATTTGGTTTCAGTAGTTTTAGCCTCAGATTGCTGTCTTGAGTTTGGGTTTACAGTTGACCCACCCGTGTTTTTTTTAACCACTACAGTCTGGTCTTATTTAACTCTCACTTAACACCACATGCACTGAATGCAGGCACAAGGATTGGCGATGTCGGGCCGTTTGTTGTGGGCTGGTCTGGGCCAATTGCCAGGGCCGTCTTTTTGTCCCAGTCCTCCCCTGCTCGTCACTCATCCAGCTCACCGTCCCCGATCCGTTACCGCTTTTCGTCTGTGCACCACTGACAGACGTTAAACATGCGGACAATACCTCGAAACAAAACTTTGAATGGAAAAGGGGAAATTCTACTGTCCTCTCGCCGCAGCAGTCAAACAAACAATGTCTCTTCACTTCCACCTCACACAGCTGCTCCCCATTGTCTCACTTAATCACTCCGACACGCCCCTTTCAAACTAACACCTGCTGTGGGACCAGGTAAGCCCACCCCCTGGCTTGGCCGCCATGCAGATCAGCCAATGGGGAGACAGCGTGCTGCGACAGACTCGGCCTTGGCGGAATTCAGAATCCCCTGTGTGCAGCCACGGGAACCACATCATTGTTACCTGTTGTACTTTGTGATAGAGTTGTATATGATCAGTTAATTTATGGCACCTCCACGTAGTTAATAAATAAAGTAAATAAATAATAAAAGAAGCAAAGTACAACTTAAATATGCATCATTGAACTGAGCCAACACACAAACCACAAAGTAGTCTCAATAAAAAGCAAATACGTGATAGGATTTATTGCAGGGCTGCTTTAAATATGAGATATGTCCAGGTCACTCTAAACCAGCCATAAATGTGTAACACCTGTTCAACTAGATCAGAAAAATTAAGAATATTAGTTCTGATTCTGTTTTAAAAATATTTTGGTCAACCTTTATTTTGCAGTACAGTAACAAGACGAAACAAGCCACACTTTGTATCAAATTAGACTAAAACTCAAAATAACGTGTTGATTATAAGACCGTATTAGATCCCTTATTAGAGGCTAATTAGCGGCACATTATAACAGAACTGTACTGTAAACTAAAGTGAAACCACATATCTGCTATTTGAGACACAGTCTTTGTCTGGTCCCATTAAATGGCAGAGTAGCCAAGACTGATGTGTGATCAGATCTGACCACAGTAGTACGATATGCAGAAACCCACAGACAAAATATTCATCTACTTCTATAATTTTGTCTTTTACTCAGTAGATCTTGTTCACATATTGTTTTGCAAATGGGAAAGTGACAGATGTGTGGTTTCATTTTAGCTTACAATAAAGAACTGTTGTAATGTGTCCCTAATGACCCTCTAATAAAGTCTAATAAAGGTCTAACAGTGGGAAATAATACACTTTAGCTTACAGTACAGCTCTGTTGTAATCAGTCCCTAATGACCTTATAATAAAATCTAGTAAAAGTAACAGTGGGAAATAATGCACTTTAGTTTTCAGTACAGTTCTTCTGTAGTGTGTCTTAAATGACCCTCTAAATTAAGGGTCTAACACTGTCTAATAAAGAACATATTACTTGTCTAATTTGATACAAAGTACAGCTTGTTACGTCTTATTTCTCTGTAAAATTAAGTGTGAACAATATTTTATTGTAATTTCAAACTCATTTTAAAATTGAAATGTAAAAATGTTAAGCTGTGCAATATCAGGTGAATTCTTTTTTTTTTTTTTTTT
>JAJHUR010077422.1:0-11525 GCA_027495735.1 Lutjanus campechanus | reverse complement strand
TGCAATATGAGTATGAACATTCCCTCTGTGCAATGGTGTAAATTCAACTGTTGAGTCTCCTTATATTGTAAATACTGTTCCTTTTTTTATATGTCCCCCGTTTACATTGTTTCTCTTTTCATATTTCCTGTTTATAGTGTTTCTACTCTTATTTTCATATTTCCTCTGTTTAAATTGTTCATATTTTCATATATTTCCTCTTGCTTATTTTTTTTTTTCATCTTTTTTATTTTTCCTATCCACTTTGCTGCTGTAACACTGTAAATTTCCCCATTGTGGGACCAATAAAGGAATGTATTATCTTATCTCATTAGTGGACTGTAAAATAATGTCTGACCAATACTTTATGGTAACTTAAAAGCATTTTATTTATTATCTTTCATGACCTCTCAAGGCCCGCCTTCATACTAAATATTTATAATTGCTAACTTGACAGCAGAATCAGAACGATGGTGGATAATGCGTTTGTTTGAAAGTTGTACCATGAAAAAAAATTGAAATTTGTGACAGTGTATATGAATTTAATAGATTACATTTCCTGGCTATTTCAGAGGACATGAGGCTGTGATGGTACGCTCCATGGTGAACCTGTACTCAGCTGCCTGAGTGATATAAATACTCAGGCCAACAGCCCAATAACACTCCATCCCGTCCTCATCAGTGACCCAACATGACAGAATCATTTCCACTGTTCAGCTTAACTACAAAAAGGAGAGAAGACAAGTTTCACTTGTGCATCAGTCCAAATATATAACAAGTAAAATTATGTTTCAGCAGCGAGTATTTAAAGAAACCCTGTTCACACCTGTGAATCACTCTGTTTGGTTTTATTTGCCAACTAAACCAATACAAAGTGATGCATTTTCCATCTAAAACCATCCATCAAACCTAACTTTCAGCTGGCACCTTTCACCAAACCACAATACTGACACTGCAAAGGGTGCTCCAAACAATTACACTAATTAGAAGAGCATCGATCACCAGTCACTCTACTCATTACATCGGCTCTAACATGCAGTAACAGAGTGAGCAGTCTTACCTTATAATGGTTTAAGAGAGACAAGAGGATCAATATCTGCTTTGTCTTTGCTGCAAGTTCAAACCTGCCAATGTGTATGGACTAGCTTAGCATAATGACTGGAGGCAACAACTGGCCAAACTCCCAAATAAAAATGACACTTGACAACAACTCTTAAGAGCCCTATTTATATCATCTGTAACATGTGGTCTGAAGTGCATGGCGCAGATTCATTTAGGGTATGTCCAAGTGGGAAGCCAAGAGGACCAATGGCCCTTTTCCATACACAGAGCTGGCTTGACTCCACTCGGCTTGACTCGGCCTGTCAGCCCAATACAGCAGGGGTTTGCATTTCCTTTACAACAGGGCTACCTTCTTGAAGGTGCGTCTTTTAACTGAAGACAAGCTTGAGGAGGCTCGAGTCGAGCGGGCGTGTAAAGCGGTGGATAAACCGTTCAGACTAGCTCTGACTAGTCTGACAGGCATGAACTGATGAAGCTTCTTGGATAAGAAGCGAAACGTCTTCAGAAAAAGGCTTTTTGAACAAGTCCAGTTGCTTTCGATTTAATCTTGCTTTGGCTTACAATGACCTGGACGAATGAGAACATTCACGGACATAAACCGTTCTTATACGCCTCTGGGATAAACACACAGATTTCATTGATTCTTCATAATAAAAGTCCCATGTTGTTTCGTTATTCAAGTGCTTTTATTATGAAGCAGCACAAACAGGAAACGTTTATATTCGTGGGGTTCTCCAGCCTGGTGATTTGGTCGACACTCAGGTTTAGTCTCAAATATTTGACATTGAACAATCAGTCTGAGCTGAATGCATTCTTATGGCAGTTTTATGGATCGATCCAGACCACTAAATGAGAGCTCTACTGCGTTAATGTGTAAACCTACACAAATTAGCTTGCAAGCTAACATTAGCTAGTGTGATAGTGCTTAAGTAACCAGCATTCTGAGCTTTATAATTTGCTGGGCTATTTAGGCTATAAATAAATACGATTTGGAGGACATCGAGGTCTCAAATTTAATCATTATTGAGAATTGGGACAAAACTGCATTTTTAGGGGTTTTTTGTTGTATTTAATTATGCTTGGAAAATGTATTTTAAAAGATCATATTCTTGGCTTTGTAGCTGTTTTTGCGAGTGAAGACTTGGATAGACGGACAAAAAGTCAGAGTATTGGTTATCAATGGGAATGGTTATTTAATTTGCCATATAATCAAATACAACAATTTTTTTATTATTAAAATATTTATTTTTTAAAAACTGAAAAAAGTCCTTATTTCAAACACTTTATTACATGAATAAAGAGAAGTGAAATTTCTCTCAGCATAGATGTCCATAAGCTGGAATATCTGGCAGAGTTGACATCGACCTCATTTTATTTTTTTTTAAGTTGCTCAGAGTTCTCTTAATGTTAATCAAAATACACATTTCTAAACTATAATTCTTATTTAGCTTTGATTTAGAAGGGCTACAGAGTTGACATGTTATGGTTGAGACACATCTGATAGCAATATTATTGAATGGATTTGTCAAAAACAGAAAGTTTACCTGTGCTTGAGCAGTATTCCTGCCTTTACTAAACCAGGAAGTGAGACAGCGGTCTAGCTAACCCTTTTTATGGCTGATTAAATCATGTTTTTGTAAAAATGCGATGGAGATAACATAAATATTTGGCACAACTTTGAAGGGTCAATATTTTCCTAAAAAACTAATTTTAAAACAAAGACAATTGTAAAAGCATATTTTTTTATATCTATATGTAATGTTATATCTATCTGTCACATTTTTTAATTGTTTGAAGTTGTGAATTATTATCTGACAATAAATGACATACATTTCATATATATGAATCCTTAAAGAAATTTTTTTTTAACCAAAACTTACAATTAGAGTGTCAATAGAGGTCATCTTTATACTTTTTTAAACAAAAAAAATAGCATTAGAGTGTCATCTTTGTCAATTTCTTTTGTCAAAAATTGGATTTATTTTTTTTTTTCTTTTTTGAGGACATAATTTGTCCCAGTTCTCAAGAATGTTCTCCTTCATAAATCAGTGGGGTTTCCTGAGGTAACATCCATATGAAGCGCTGCAGTCGACTGGTACTGACCTTCAGAATTAAAGCCTCCAGGTAAATGATTGGTGAAAGGTTTCAAAGTCTTCTGGCAGTGGCTTTGTGAACGTTCCTGTCATCCATAAAGTACCTTAGATTTAGCAGTTACCTGCTGTAGGCCTATTCACTCACCTTATATCACCTGTGCCTTCCTGTACTGTACGGTATGTTTAACTTGGACGCCACCCAAGTGTGCAGAAGGGCAATGCTGTAGCTTGTCTGCCTTTATGCAGGAGAGGATGTTTGTGCTTTTAATGGCAAATTATGTCTGCGGCTAACACGAGAGAGAAACCAGCTGTATAGATTATCGAGCATTCTGATGCAGTTCAGCTCCAACAGGTGTGCAGAAATCTGTGTTTTAAATGCAAATGCAGGCAGAAGATTGCATAGTCCTACTATGAATGTTTATGAAGTTCAGAGCATTCCAGGAGTGTTTTTGTGATGAAGTCTTCCTTGTCTGTTCCTCCACTTCAATGAAAGTCGCAACAGCATGTAATGAATGGGCAAGGACATTTTGTACGCAAAGAAAGGTGTGTCTGTGTGTGTCTGTGTCTGTGTGTGTGTGTGTGTGTGTGTGTGTGTGTGTGTGTGTGGGCCATAAACAGCAATAACATTAGCAAGAAAAAATTAAGAGTGCAGAACGACTGCTCAGTGCACCATGTCTTATTGTTTCAATTACATTATGAGCTATTGAGGCTACTGATAGTGGGAGACAAATGTTCTCTCTGGCTTGTGCTTTTAGAAATAATGGTTCCCATAGGGTTCCTCCTGAAGGGCTGTGGTCCTACCAAGAACCAACTGCTTTTTTTTGAAGAAATGGTTCTTCAAAAGTTATTTGAAATACCGAATGTTCCATCCAAAGAAACTTTCTCAGATGAAAGAGTTCTTAAAGGATTGTTGAGAACTCTTTCATCAAGGGTTCATCAGGTTCTTTGTACCATAATATAAAAGGGTTCTTGGTAGAACTCCTTGGAAGAGTTTTAGATGACCCTCCCTTGGAATATTAAAAGGTTCTCTGTAGACCCCCCTAGATGGGTTCCTGGTAGCACCTTCAGAAGGTAAAAAGGGTCTGGATGAAACCCCCAGGGAAGGTTTGGGGTGGACCCATTATACCATAGAAGGATTCTCTGTAGAAAGGGAGTTTTGTGTGAAACCTTTCACAGATGGTTCTAGGTATAACCCTTTATGTTGAGTTCTAGGCAGAAGTCTCTGACAGTGTTCCATTAAGAACCTGTTTCATCCAAAGAACCATTTTTGGAAGTTCCTCAATGATCTTTGAAATCCTTTGAACTCTTTCACCAATGGTTCACCAGGTTCTTTGTACCATAATATAAAAGGGTTCTTGGTAGTAAGGCTTTTAGGACTAGTTGTAATAATCCCTTGAATACTCACAGCGAATGTTCTTGCTTGTTGGGGGGAGAAGTAGTTCTTTGGGGTCTTCAGGCAGGTACTCTCTCTCCTCAGCGTTTCGTCAAATTATTCCTGCAACACCTCCAGAGGACTCGACAGCAACATCTGGCATCCCAGATATGCCCCTTCCATCAAACTCTTCTCCGCGGTCACTTCGCCGACCAGTTAATGTCCTTCCTCTTGATCCACAGCCAATTACTGCCTCTTTCTGCAGCCTCTGAGAGGGCCTTTATTGTTTTCCTGAAGGCTTGTCCTCTTACTCCCATTCTCTTCAGGAGCTTGGTTGTAGACCTGGCAATGAACCCCCTGCAGCCCACTTCCACTGGGTACACCTTGGCAGTCCATCCGCGCTGCTCCGCTTGGGCCGCTATTTCGGCATACTTCAGGTTTTTTCTCTCATACGCTTCTTCAATAGCTGCCTCCCACGGTACGGTCAATTCCACGACGTATAAGGTTTTCTGGGAGGTTGACCACAGGATGAGATCAGGCCTGAGGGTTGTTATCACTATCTCTGCAGGAACTACAAGTTTATGATCGAGATCGACCAGCATTTTCCAGTCCCTGGCCGAGTCAAGGAGGGTCGGGCCCACTCTTGCTGATGATTTAGATGGACGTTTGCCTGGCCTCAAGAAAGAAACAGTAGTTGGAGGTCCGTGCTTCGCAGGAGGGAGTGCATTTGTGGTGGTTCTTCTTCCTTCCAGGGTGATCGCGAGCTGTCACAGGACCTGATTGTGTCTCCAGGTGTACCGTACTTGGGCCAAGCTTTGCACCCAGTGAGGATATGTTTTAGCGTTGCTGGTGTTTGGCAGAGCGCACAAGTGGGATCCTCTCCTAGCCACTGATTAAGGTTTGTGGGAGATGGGAGAACATCGTAGGTGGCTCTGATGATGAAGCTCAGTCTGCTTCCCTCCATGTCCCAAATGTCCCTCCACTGACCCTGCTTGGCTTGTGAGACAGCCTTTGTGCGTCTAACTGCCTCTTCTTGACGCCGAACCTCCTCAACCACCAACTGTCTTCTTTCTGTGGGTGTTGCCTTGTACCACATTGGTCGACTTTCACCAAACCCAAGCCCTGCTTTTCCGTGTTGTATGTGACCTACTATGTCCCCATGCCTGAGAGAAGATTTAGCCTGCAGTACGGCTTCTGCAGGGGTCCATTTCCTCCCTGTTACTGACTTGGGGGCAGCTGCTCGTATTGCTGCATCCTGTGACTCTGACAAGGTCTGGTCCAGTCTCACTTTCGTGCACTTGTACTCTTCCATGAGCCTGGAGATGGGGAGGCTCAGGGCACCACGTCTGTACAGGGCAATGTTGCTGAGACAGCGTGGGAGACCAAGCCACTTCCTAACATAGGAACTGACTGTTCTCTCCAATTTCTCCACTTTGGTGGTCGGGACCCATTGGGTGGGTTCTAGATGAAAACTCATGGAATCTAGAATGGTTTATGGTAGAACTCTGTAAGTGGTTTCTTGATAAAACCCTTGGAGTACAAAAAAGCTCTCAGAATGGCCTGGGTGGTTCCTTGGTAGCAACCTTACTAGTTGGAAAGGTTCTGGATAAAACCCCGCAGAGAAGGTTTCAGGTGGAACCATTATACCATACAGGGGTTCTCTGTAGAACCCCTCTATTTGGGCAAAATCTTTCACAGATGGTTCTAGGTACAACCCTTTTGGTTGGATTTGAGGTAGAACTCTCTGAAAGGGTTCCACTCAGAACCTTTTTCATCCAAAGAACCATTTCTGGAACAAAGAATTCCTCCAGGATCATTGAAATTTTTTCCTCAAGGGTTCATCAAAGATTTAATTTTTTTTGGAATATAAAAAGATTCTTGGTAGAACTGGGTGGGTTCTAGATAAAAACCCTTGGAATGTAAAAGGGTTATTTGAAGAACCCATTGGGTGGGTTCTAGATAAAAACCTTGTATGTTTTTTCCACCATGTATTCCTTCCTGTCAGTGTAAACTGTGAGCTTCAGAAGAACCCTCGCTCTTTGATTGCGTTCTTTGACACCAGAGAGTTCACTGCTGATGTTTTTAAGTAGCTGACACTTTTTTTTTTTTGCTGTCAAACCGCATCACAGGCAGATAAACTGAAAAATATCTCAACACCACCTGTGACAGACTGCAGGAACACACCAAACAACAATGTGGTAAATGTGCAGAAACAAAACCCCTCCTTTCCATTAAATTCCATATAGATATTGTTCATATGGAGGTGAAGGCTATTTAAGCACCTGCCAAAAAATCTAAGGTCACCCCCCCCACACACACACACGGTCATTAAACAGTGTGTAGAATGTGGGAAAAAACAAACACTGCAGGAAGATATCACTGTGGCATGCCCAACACAGCTGCATATGTAAACCGCATGACCTGTTGTTATGTGGGCTGATGAAAAATGCAGAACCTGTTTGCATCAAGTCCGCCTGTTCCTGAGTACACTGTGTTACTGATCTCATGATCACAGCACTTTCAAGGTCACATTACAGGTTTTTTCAAAAACTCTTCATCAGGGGTGGTACTCAATTTACTGCAGTTAAGTAGTTGTTTTTTTTTTTTATACCTGTACTTTTATGAGTAGATTTTCAAGCCTCTACTTTAACTTGTACTTAAGTACACACTACACCATGTAATCTACTTAGTTCCTCTAAAATCAAAATTGAGTACAATGTGAATTAATATCCAAACTTTTCATCTGCATTTTTGTAATCATAAGGCTGTCTGACCACAAACAGGTCAATGAGAACCACATACTAAAGAAAAGAAAATGCTGCGGCAGGCAGAGGTTTGGAGAGGTATTTGCTAATATAGCATAGAAGCTGCTAGTCTTACTAGAATGAGGCTGGTGGAGTAAAGCCCTGAGAGCGCTGGACTGTGCACGGGTGCTTTTTATTACTTGATTAAAGTGGCAATAGTGCCCAACAGAGGCAGCCCACTTTTCAGATGCTCCAGTTCTTCAATTTCCCATAATTCATTCCACCAACATTTCAGAAAATCCTTATAAAAAGAGTTAGAACCAAACCAACCAACCAACTACAAGATGAACTGTGACTGTAAAACCATTTAATTCTGAGAACAAAAAAGATTGGAAAAGGGAAAAAAGGAAAAGATACAAGATACAATTACTTTAAGAGTGAAGAAACTACCCATCCCACAATCCATTGCAAATGATATAACTTCTTCTTAAATTTAACTTTTGTCATTACTACAGTGTTTTACTGTTGTAATATGTTGTGGTTTGTGTTGTGTGTTTGTACAAATCGTATTCACCACAACATAACAACATTATTAGTATGATTCATGGGGGTTTTAAACATTTCTATGGCAACCGCAAGCTCCACCAATTACCTAGCTGTTACACTTTAGGATTGTGGGTATTGTAGTAGCTATCCATGACATCATGAATACATTTTTTTTTAACAAGGTTGAAATCATACAGACTTGTGTCATCTACAGGAAAATCTCACAGCTCGTAATGTGGTCAGTCCAGATTGTATGGTTACAACAATATGTTGAATAATCTAAATCCTCTATGGAGAACAGGAATAAGATTTCTAGAACCTCACTGTTGAACTATATTTGTAAGAGGAAGTTTGTTACTGAGTTATTGTTATAAACTGAACTTTAAATTTAACGGACACTTAGCTCTTTGGTCGTTTTAACTGTGTACTTTTCTAAAGCAGGACAAGGTTGTTTAGCTCACTGTGAAGAATCTGATTCTCACTGTGTCCTTATCCTGTGAGTTTTTAAAAAGTTTTTTATCTTAAATAACAGTCTAAACTCTAAAAATGTTTCTTCACAAAACTGAATGAAATTCAGTGTTAATGTTTTCTTACAACCCTTAATGTCAAGAAGCTCTTACACCCGTCTGTGAAGCTTTGGAGACCCCTGGGGGCCCCAACTGGTTGGGAACCAGTGATATAGACTATAATAATGTCCATAGCCTATTGCCTGTATAGATACTGTACATTCTCTCATTTGACACCACTGCTCTTTGTGCAGTCTGCATTACCAACGTGCATCTTGACCAAACAGTTTATCTCACTTCCAAAACTCACTCAAACCACCAACATGCTTCATACATGTCTCAAAATAAGCTTTTTTGACTAAAACTAAGACAGAGATTCTCACTCAGAAAGCAGACATCATCACTCATAACACACTGAGCTGAAAAACACAGACAGGCAGCATTACATCAACGATGTGTATGTGTAACAAGAATGAATCTCGAAAACAGTCATTTGCTCCACTGTCTTTTGTTTTTTCTACATTTTTGCAGATAGTAATTGAGAAAAATATAAAGTTGAAACTTTAAACTTGAAACCATTTATAATGGTTTCAAAAAAATAATAATGGAAGTTGTGTAATATTTTGCAGGTGGTGAAGCTTGAATGAGGACAGAGTTCAGGATTTTGGTAAATGTGGTCACTGGATAGATTTTATGTGAAAGTGGTGAAAAATGATTCACTGTTTGGGCAAATGAGATCATGCTGGATGGTTTTCATGCTGCTTTTCAGAATGTGTTATCCATTAACGTACTTGTTTGCAATCTTGCAGACTTTGTTTGCAGCATTGTTCAATGGGCCTCATGCAAGAACCGCTCGTATGAACAGATTTGTGCTTAAGAGGTGCAGTGAGTGATTTAAGAGAACTTGTGGTATTCACTCATTTTCTCGTATGTTGAATTTTCTTTCAGATACGAACACAATTTACAAGGTCCAGACCTGTCGCAGAGTCATGTGCAGTCAGTCTGCTGGTAGACAAAGCAGACAAAGCCTCTCAGACTCAAGCCAGATGCACAAAAGATCTTGTGATATTTTCACATGTGCATCCATTAAGAGATATACGAAGTCTCGTGATACATCGACGCCATGTTTACAAGCTACCTGGGGGGGCTACAGTTGACATTTCGGCTAAAAACATGGTGTAAATGGCGTCTTTTGTGGTTGAATTTTAATGTTGCGGCTCACGGACACTTGGATTACACCACACAAGCAGGATGGATACATTTTGTTTTTGTTTCTTTTTTTTTTTTTACATTTTATACGTGGTCACCATTCACTGCCATTGTACTGGATTTGGCTCCAACCCTGTTTTCTGCTGAAACTCCAAGATTGTTTTGTGAACTGAAGATCTTCACCATCCTCACATCAGCATAGGGGTGAGTACATATTGAGTGGATTATCGTTCTGGGGTGAAATATCACTTTAAGAATGCTTTTCTGCTTGTAGATACTGTTCTGTGCGCTCAAATCACATGCAAGAGCCTCTTTTATGTGTGCAGGTTTTGAGGCTAATTAAACGCCACACTCATTGTTAAAATAACCTCTGGATGTCTTGAATATGGAATAAAGGCTATGGTTATGTGGGAAGCATTGTCATAGTCTTGCAATGTCTCAATAATTTATTATGTCTTTAGGTTTCCCACAAGCACATTGCCAGGATTGTGAAAGTACATGTGTATAAGTTGAATAATAAGTGTTCTGTACAAACCCATTTCATCATCTGATACAAAGCTCTTTGAGAATTGCTTCTGAGACTTGTGTTGAAGGACTCTATCCATTGTTTACACCCGGGCCAACAAAAGCGTTCATATAGCCCACCTGCTGAATACAACCTATTCCCACTAGAACGTCCTTGGAGGATGGTGAGAACCATTTAGTCAACCCTTTAAGTGTGTTTAAACCAATCATTTGTGCTCTGGGAGAGACTCAGAACAGTGCATCTTGAGGACACCTGCACATGATGAATCACAGGGACACTGGAGGAATAGTTAGACAAACATCCCTCATCTCAGAAGGTCAGTAGGTTAGCTATAATTAGCTTGCATAACCTAGATGGATTTAGATTGCCATTGCTATTCTACACTCTGGGTTTTTATGTCTTTTTCACATCTCTAAATGCCTAAACCGACAAAGCGCCAGATGTTAATTCATCACAATGGTGTGATGTGAAACTGAAGAACTCCCGGTCTCCAAAAACTGGCTCAGTTTCAGAACATCATCATGGGAAAGGAAAAGTACAAGAACTTGAGGAGAGTCTCATCAAGTGGTCCGAGACAAACCGGCTTGACAAAAGTGGAAGTAAGTGAGTGGAAACTCATTTTTAGCTGATACCTGTTGTCTTCCAGGGAGAGGATATGCAGGTAGCTCCTTCCCACTTAAGGAGCTCCTAGCTCCATAGCTTTTGCACGCAGTGCTTCCCACTGCACAGTCAGCCTTACCAAACTGAAGCTGCTTCAGGAGTGTCAAAGTGTGTGCAGTTGCAATGCTCGAAATTAAAATAGCTAAAGCGCTCACATGATGGCCAGGTTGTTCTTCCCTGGGGAAGTCGCTTGAAAATTTGGCGGGAAAAAGAAAGGCTCTGAGGCGAAGCAACTTGTCTTTCTATCTCCCCTCCCTTGTAGCCAGCACACCGCTATAAATGTTAAGTAGAGTAATGTCACTTGAGATTATATTCCTGGAGAAGCACAACAAGGTCAGTGGCAATGGCAAGGAGATAGAGGGTGGCTGCTGCTCTTATTAATATTAATGTTGGCATATTGCTAACCATTTCCTCTATTTTAAACTACAACCTACACTTTCGATCACATGATAAGAGTAGAGGCAGTGGATAGCATCAACCTGTAGCTATGGTACAGGTTGTGAATCAAAATATGTACCTGACAGCTGGTGTGGGGAGCCCCACTGCCACCCAAATACAGAACAATGATGCCGCAGGGCAGCAGTTGTAACTAGAGGTTTGCAGTTTGCAACCCCTGTATTAGACCAAGACATTAAGACTACTGCGTCAGAGCAAGAGTCCTGCACTTAACCATGCCTTCAAGACCCCTGCACTAGACCAAGATTTTAAGTTGGGAAAACATGAGTATCAACATATATTTCGGCTATAATGTGGATGTTTAGCTCAGTGGGTAGAGCGTCCGCCCCATGTATGGAGGCTATCAGTCCTCTGCAGTGGCCGCTGGTTCTG
>JAJHUR010077421.1:0-19326 GCA_027495735.1 Lutjanus campechanus | reverse complement strand
TGGTCCCACCTTGGGGTAATTCACTTGCCACATCAGCTAAATGATCAAACGTAGAAGAAGAAAAGAGTTAATGATCAATAAAAACACATAGATAATAAAAAACTATATATACACACCTTTTACAAATACAGATATATAGATTATTGTATAGGATAATTGCAAACATATGTATTTATAAGTGTTACATTATACAAATAAAAAATATTGCACTGTAAAATGAACAATTGCACAGTGATACAAGAAGGACATTCACAGGAAAGTTGCTCTCAGTTGCAATACAATACATTTAAATAATAAATGTAAAACACAACTATATATCAATAAATAAGCAAAATAAAACAAGAAATAAATTAAGTTTGTGTAAAAGTGTGGGAAAAGCAGCTATTTTAAATATTGATGTGATGTATTCTTCTATATACAGTCTATGGATGTATTACATCCTCCCACACGTCCCCGCTGGTCTCATCAGGAGTCGGCCCGGGAGCGCCCTCTATGGGCTCGGCTCAGTACTGCAGCAGCAGAGCGCCTCCTCTCTCCCCCCTTCTCCTCCACCTCTTCCTCCCTCCTCTCTCTTGGAGCCGGAGTTGCATTCCTCTCCTCTGCTCTCCATTCACACGCAGGGAGCCGCCGGAGAGAGAGCACCGCCGCTCCGTGACCAGAGTGGAATGTCCCCAAGTTTTGGAATTTAAAACCATGGCGAGCAGGATATCTACCCGAAGGATCACTTGAATCTGTAAGTACCGACTAAACTCCGGAGCACGACTGCCTGTTTTTTTTTCTTCTTCTCCGAGTGGATTGAAGGAGCTGGTTTTGGTGGAGCCGGCTGAAATATTTAGGTTACATTTTTTTCCCCTCTCTCCATTGCTCCGTGTGGTGGTGAGTTTGTCGTTGTGTTTTTCTGCGCTCTCGGCGTCTGGTTCCTCCACGAGTTTGTAGAGCCGAAGGCTCCAAACCAAACCCCAGCGGAGAAACAGGACATTAAAAGGATATATCGCTATACCCAGTTATTTAGCTGTGTGTGCTGGTGTGTGGAGGCTTGTGTTTGTGTTAGCGCGGTGTGTTGAATGTGCGCCCCGGTGTGACCACCAGTCGGATTGAGCCACACCAAACTGTAAAACTGCAGATATTTTTGGCGCCGAATGAGGCTTTAACTTAATTAAATTTGTACTCTTCTTTCTTTAATTATTTCGCGCGGAGCACTTGGCGCTTGAAAATTTAAATATGGTTGTAAGTAAGCTGAGATTTGGTGCAGTGTGAGGTGAGTTTCTGGCTGGTTGGAGAACGTCGGCTGCAGCACTGAAAACAGACTTTTCTGATGTGAAAACCCTTCGTCTTGCAGTAATATCTTGTAGTAAAAGAAAGAAAGCAGTATTTTGGTGTTGAGGACAAGCCAGCACGCTTATCTGGCGGAGTGTGGCTGTTGCATTTCCACAGAGGAGGAATGCCACCACCACCATGTATAATTACAGGTATTCACGGGGCTGACACTCACTGTCGCCTGGATAAATAGACCGGGGAGCCTGCATGGAGGAGGCTGCATGGCTCTACATGAAACACTTGCTTTCATGCTTGTTTATTTTCTCATTATTTGACTGTATCCTTGCTCTGCCCCTGGCCTTTTTTTCTTAAATGGACCTAAGGGAGGAGTTGTGTTGGATTTCTCTAGGGGGGACGTGGTGCTTGCTTAAAAAAAAAATCGATTCACCTATTAGCTTTGAAATAATTAGAAATTGTGTTGGTGTGGTGTGAAAAGAGCGTTAATCTGCTAACGAATGAGAGGCAATTTGCGAAGCTTTGTTATTCGACAGCAATTGAATTCCCCTTTTGAGCAGGGATGGAGTGGTGAGGGCTGTCTGTGGGTGTGTAGAGTGCGCATTGGTTGTCAAGCTATTGAAAATGCTCTCATTGCTCCATCGGATTCTCCTCAGTTCTTTTTTTTTTTAATTTTTTTTTTAATCAAATCTTGGTTAACCAAATTAGACAACCCATCCCGACCCCGCACGCCACGTGAATTCATTTGGAGCCCATTTTAAAAATGTATTCATGAATCATATTAGATGAGCAAGGGCTTAGACATGATTTTAACCTTTTTTTGGGAGGAAAAGGGAGGAGGGGGAGAGGGGCCAGACTGGAGCCTGTCATAAAAATCACTGCAATGTTCACTTTAGAGCTGCAACAAGTAATCGATTTTTAATCAATTATTTAATTAATTGCTAACTATTTTGGTAACTGATTAATTGTTTCAGTCATTTTTCAAGCAAAAATGTCAAACTGGTTCCAGCTTCTTAAATGTAAGCATCTGCTGTATCTCTCTTTCATTTATGATCGTAAATGAAGAGTTTTTTGGTTCTGGACTAAAGACGCAATTTGAAGGGAAATTGTGATGAACATTTTCACATTTTTCAGTGTTTCTTTTCACAGTTAGAGTAGTTTTTAAGAAAGAAAAGACAAAAAATCATCCCATCATCTTGAGTGGGACAATTGCCTTTCCTCTTTAGTGTATGGATGTTTTGGGGTTGTGGGCAAAACAAGACATTTGAGGACATGATCTTGGTGTTTGGAAAACACTGATCAACACTTCCTACCATTCTCTGACATACTATAGACTGAACGACTAATCGATTAATTGAGAAAGTAATCAAGAGTAGAGGTGTAATGATTAGTTGATTAATATATCAGTTGTCAACTACTAAATTAATTGTCAACTAGTTTGATAATTGATTGTTTTGAGTTATTTTTTCAAGAAAAATGTTGATCGACAGTTTTCAATATTTTTTGACATCGTATAGACCAAACAACTCAGTCAATCAGTTAATCGAGAAAATAATTGACAGATGAATTAACGATGGAAATAATAGTCATTTGCAGTCCTTGGAAAATGCTCATCACAATTTCCCAGAGCCTGAAGTGATGTTAGTGAATTTCTTCTTTTGTCCAACCAGTAATCCGAAACCCAAAGATTCTTTACGATCATAAATGAGTTCACTAGTTCACGATCATCGATGATCAGAATAGTTGAAAATAATCATTAGTTGCAGCCCTGTTAATGTTAAAACAGGACTCCCACCTACAGTGTATCTACTGTGGATTTGAAACAGTTAATATAACCCTAATGGCACTGATTGGTGCATTTCATCTTACAGTATGTGCCACCACCTATAAGACACAGGCATTATGTCATAACTCTTTATCATAAGTGACATGACCCAGTTTTGCCTCCGTTCACTCAAGCAACAGCAGCTCCTTATTGACAGTTCAATGCAGCGACCAGCAGCATTCACATGTAAATGACGTGGGGTTTGAACCGTGACATGAGTGTTTGTTTAGGAGGTGGTGCCCAGTCACAGCTTTAAATCATCCAACCACATGGTTGACCAACATTACCACCAACCACACAACAGAAGTGTACCTAAACAAGCAATACTTTACATGAGCATGTGTGACTGACAGCAAGGAGTGGCTGTAATGTAACCAAACATAGTTGTAGTGATGACTCTCTTTGTGTGAGGAGTACATAAGCAGACTCTTTTTTTTATTTATTTAGCTGACACATGTCTGGGAATGACAAAATGTTAGGTCTTGAAAGGATGCCAGTGTTTTGTTTTTTGTTCTCAAACCAGACTCATATTTCCAACTTACCCAAACACCCAAACGTAAAGGTAGCACACACTCAAAATCTTCAGGATAAAGTCGGCTAATCTCAATGTCAGACTCAAACAGTTTATTCTGGCCATGATGACCAACATGCTAATGTTTCGGCCAAGTGGCCTCCATGACAGCATGGCCAGTAGAGCTGCAGCAATTCGATTAGTTGTCAATCATTAAATTAATCGCCCATTATTTTGATAATAGATTAATTGGTTTGATATTTTTAAATAAGAAAACAATTACGTTCTCTAATTCCAGCTTCTTAAATGAGAATATTTTCTGGTTTCTTTACTGTTTTATGACAGTAACACTGAATATCTTTGGGTTGTTGACAAAACAAGACAATCGACGATGTTAGTTGCAGCCCTAATGCTCAGAATAAACTATGAGACTTTGTCCTGAAGATTTTTGTGTGCTAACTTTTCACATTTGGGTGTTCAAGTTGGAAATGACAAAGCTTTCTTGTGAAAAAAGATTATCCAGGGGAGATGTGTGGATAATTATGATATTTGTATTACACGTGTCCAAGCAACCACACATTCTTATCTGACTAAGAATGGAGAAAATCTGCCAGAAACAATCTCACCTAGATGATTATCCAAAAAGTTCCCACCTCATGCAGCTGAGGTCTTCAGAAAATCATATTTTTTGTGACCTTGCATGGCATTTCACATGAAAGCTGGCAACCCAGCCAGAAAATTACAAGCAATTTGCCTCAATCTTCCCTAATTATGATACAGATCTGCCCCACAATAGACCAGCAGTGTCATGAATTTTGAAAGTCTGCCCTGTCCGGTCTGGCTGCTGGCTGGCGTGAAGGGTAAATCTGTGATGTCCAAACTTTGGAATTCGAGCTGACATGTGCACTTTGCACCCCTCTGCTCCTGCCTTTGTGTGGCTCGGCCCCCCGCCCATTGCATTCCTCTGGACTCTTCAGTGAGCGGCATATTTAAGCTCTAATTAGATTGGAGATGGATGACAAAGCAGAAGAGCTTTGCTCAAGTGAGATCTGAATTGCGACCTGGCAGGCACCTAAATATATTTCATTTTAGTGCATATATTGATGAAGGTTTTTTAGAAAGAGGAATTTGAATTAAATTCCATCACGCTCACATGGGACTTTCTCAGTTGGAGTGAAAAACTACTTCACTGGGTCATTGAAATTGTTTATATATGCGAAAGGATTTCCAGTGCATAACTGTATTCTTCAGGGTATACTGTGCTGTGATTCATGGCTTTCATGTGGCGAGCCGATATATTATATGGACTGTGTTCACGCTCACAGTGTGCACTGTCTGTGTGTGTGTGTTGCTTGACTACAAAACCCAGCTCCTTTTCCAGTTTCTCTTACTGTTCGACATTTTAAACCAGTGTGACAACCTCATCTTTAGGCATTTCCTCTTCTCGCCTCCTCTCTCTGCCTACTCCTCTTCCTGCCTCCAGACTTATGTTGCCACTCAGGCTTTCTCATTCAGTTTTCCTCCCTCCATCATCGTCTGCCTCTACCTCCATCCTTCCACACCACATCATTCTTTCTCTCTCTGCCTTTTTCTTACTTTCAGATCTGTCTTCCCATCCTCCTACACTTTTACTCTTTCCCTAGTTGGATGCTGGTTCTCTCCTCCCTCTGTCTTTCTCTCTCAGGAGGTGAGGCCTTGTACATGTACGGCTGACCTCACTCTTCTATCGTCATCCTTGATTCTCGTCTCTCTCGTCTCTGTCCAGACTCTCTGGCACTATTTTCGGTAGTTTTAAAATCTCTCCATTTACGTTTAGAGCTAGTTTGATGACTGATTGTTTTAGTCACTTTGTAAGGAAAAATGTCCAACATTTGCTGGTTCCAGCTTCTTTAATGTGAGGATTTGTTGCTTTTCTTTGTCATTTATGACACTGAATGCAGAGTTTTTGGATTTTGGACTGTTGGCTGGACTGAAGAAGCCATTTAAAGAGGTCACTCCGGGCCCTGGGATATTGTGATCACAAATGCTATTTTATGTTACAAAATGTAAATGCTACTTTTTGTTTGTGTCTCTTCAGAACATGGCTGTTTATGTTGGTACTTGCTGGCTTATTTTGACTATTAGTGAGATGATTGTTAAACCTTTTCAACACCGGCTGTGTTACATATTTCCCTTATGTTGACGCTGATGTTGCTCAGAGCTGCTTCCTGGGCCTCATTCTGTGCTGCTTGCCACAATATATTATTGTAGATTATGCTCCACAACCATCTTGTGACCCCCAGAGATGATCTTGCAACCTCCATGGGGGTCCTGACCCCCAGGTTGAGAACCACCAGACTAAATGACTACTGGATTAACTGTGGAAATAAGCAGAAGCTTAACGTATAATGACATTAATCGTTATTTGCGGCCCTATTTCTGTTTTTTTTTTCTTGCCAGTTCTAAAGTACATTTATGATGTGCTGACTGGTCCACATAGCTTGCCAGTGTCTACCCGTTGCTGCTTCCTGGCTCAGTGCATGAAGAAACATTTACTACTGCTGAAAGAGGATCCCCTCTCAAACCGACACTGGGGTTATGTCAGAGAGTGTCGGGGTGTGCCATGGTCTAAACTCTCTCCCTCATGTGTGATTGAGGGCTTCCTTGGCACAGCGGCGCTGTAATGCAATATCTGCTTTCATATCATAGCCGGTGAAGGAGGCGTGCTTTTATTACATAAGTTTTCATTTGTGTCAGTCTTGCTAAAGAGGTTAGCTGTGTTGCTGGCACTCTGCTCTCAGTGCGCTTCATTCAATCTGTGCTCGTCTGTCTTTGGCTCTTCTGTAACACCTCAGTTTATGTTTCCTCTGTTTTGATCTTTCCTTTCCTGCTTCTCCGGCTCGTCACCCCTGCACCTCGTTCCGAGTCTTGTCCCATCCTCTTTCTCCCTTTCTCTCTCTATTTGAGTGTTTTTACTTGGTCTCTGGGGTTTGTGTGGCGCCCCGAGGCAAGGAGCCACACAGCAGCAGCAATATTAAAACGCACTAAAGAGGGACCAGCAGCAGGACTCTACCCGAGGGGCCTGCCGTATACACACACATCCACAGACACACACACACACGCAGCTCTCTTGGTGCTAACACCTCTCCAGCCGACAAGCCTTAATATGAAATAAACTCACTCGCCAATACCTGGCGGGCCTGTCTTGACTGACTGCTCAAATAGGAATGACCTCCATTTGGCCCGTATAAGAAGCTGGGATTGAGAGTCAGTGGGCGGTGTTGAACCGCAAAGTGCTGGTGCATTACGAATCATATCAAGAGGTGAGTTTGCAGGTGAGCCGGCAGCATAAACCCTCATCAGTGCCAATCAGAAGTGAATTTAAAGGCAGACTGAGCTATCTGCAAGCTTCATCACAATTTTAAGAAGGAGAGTGCATTTCAGGGCCGGCTTCAGTTTTTATTTTGGTCCCAGGAAACTGCCCGAATTAGAGAGGATGCACAAAGCAAGTGCCAGCGTGGAGAATTTGAAATGAAAGCCTGGTTTGTATTGTTTGACGCCTTGACCTCCTTAAAAAAGATTCCTTGTTGCATTCTGCACTTCAGATGTAGCCAAATAAATATGACCAGTGTGGTGGCAGAACAGAAATTTCCTCAGCCAGAAAATGGGCTTTTTTTCTTTGAGGGAGGCAGCCTTAGTTTCTCCGTCTCTGTCGTGCTCATCCAAGTGAACTGTCTGTTATGTATAATTAATTTTCTCCTCTCTCCCAGTTTATTTTTATCGCCCACTTTTAACCATTCCTTCAAAGGACCCCTCCCCCGCGTCCGTCCTCCACAGTGCCTGCTGAAAGTGACAGCTGCTCGGGTACGGGGGATGCTTTTTGAAGCAGGCACTAAAAAGGCCACTCACTCAAGACGACTCGGAATAGAAAAATCTCTGCCAGTATCAAAAACATGCCTGCTAATCTGGCTGCAAATTGAAAATAAGCTCTGTCTCCTCCGCTGTACTTGGTGCCGCCTGTTGGGGAACAGAATTTACATGGTCTCCTTTTGTTCAAAGGCTTGTTGATTAGTTTGGTTGAAATGTAAAGCAGAGTGACGAGATTGACTTAAGTAGGGCACGAAGAAACTCTCTTGTTCGTCTGTTCGCAGGCACTTCATTTTATTGACAGGAGCGCTGCATTGGATTTAGTTTCTTGTAAAAATCAAATTGGCAATCTGTGGTAATTTGTGGAATGGGCTCCCATCCAAACCAAAGAAACACTGGCGTTGGTTGTATTTGACCCTCGGCACCTGGCACGTCACTGCTGAGATTGAGTTACAGTCACCCTGAAGGTTCGGCCTGAAGGTCCAGTGATGCAGTATTGACCCCGGTTCCACTCCTGACCCAGTGGCCTTGTGTGTAGAAATCCCTCCGCCCCTGCAGCTAGTGGGCACAGGCTCGGCATATGAGGTTTCCCCCTTGGCATGCTAATGCTCTTGTCAGCATTCTGTCCATCTCCCCTCAGACTCTGACTCAGACAGGCAGCTCCCCGATTTGGATTGGACATTAAAAAATGGCTTCTCTTGTTGCATTTCTTCCTTTGATGAAGAGCAGGAGTCTGCTATTGATCAGGAAGTCACAATTCCTTCCTGTAATATAAGAAAAGAACTTGGCCTATATATACCTGCTATCTGTGTTCTTTAGGATTACTGCTAAGGTGTGTGGCTGGCAGGATAGATTGCACTTATTCAGGTTATTCCTGTAGAATTTTTGTTCCTTTTCTTGTTAGTTTCTGTAGAGTGAGTGCAAAGTCACCATATAAGATCCTTATTGTTATTGCATGTGAATCTCAGGTCAGGGCAGTGAAACTTCCTCACTAACTAGAAAACAAGAATTGTGTGGTGGGTAAACAGAGTTGTAGATTTCTACCACATTCAGCCACAGAGAGTGTTTCATGATACATTATAGTTAGGGCTCATTGTTTTCTTGTTTGAATTTTCAAATTCTTGGGATTTATCTGGGTTTATTGAAGAAAAAAAATCAAAATTTTTCATGGCAGGGCATCAGGGTAACCTACGTCACCCCTTTTTGGAAATGGCTGAGTGGGCGATAACATTTGAAAAACCTGGGGGGGGAAGAAAAGTAGATGGAGTCTGCCTTTTACCAATTCAATTCTTTGTTTTTACTTACACAGAACAATTTAAGTGCACAATCAGCAGCTCATTTGAGGCTCTTTATTACCGCTTTGAACTCTAGTATCTACTCTATTATTGTTTATTATTATTATTATTACTCTAGTACAGTGGTTGATGGAAAACTATTGTGATGAACGCTGCCTGAACATTAGTGAAAAATGAATTCGTTTTTTGATCAACTCCATTTAAAATGTTTCATTGACGATCAGTGTGTGGAAGAAGGTAGGCACACACTTGATGCAAAAAATCGTTGTTTGGTATCAGTATCCTGAAGGAGACTGTCATGTCCAAACAAGGGTAAATTATCAAAAGAATTTTTGCACCATGGCTATGGGTGTGCGATTATCTTTTTTCACACCTGTATTTTTTCATGGTCAGCACCTCTACAACCCTGGTGTGCGTTCCTTCTTTCTACTCATCTTGTTGACAATCAGTAAAAATGAAAACAATGAGCATTAACTGTGCACCAGGGCAAGACTGATAACACACAAGCGTTAATATACATAATTAAGAGCCATAGTATTATTTTTCTGTTATGTTACAATATGGCACTGCAGGAAATGTTGGGATGTTGTCGAGGCCATCACCCATACCTTCCTGAATTCCCCCCTGTGTAAAAAACACCAAATCTCACTGATTCAGTGTTAAAAAAAAAAAAAGAAAAAGAAAAAAGCAGATCTTGGAGTGGATTGTATCTGGCCCGGCCTGTCAGTACCATCGGCAGAAAGTGTGTGTTGCTGATGCTGAGATAGTCTCAGTTTAGATGAGGGAGCCTACTGGTTGTTTACCGTGCTCACTAGAGTCTGTCTGCCTCTTCAGGCATGTTTGGCTTGTTAATGAGAACCACTGTGTGAGAGAGGAGCCGGCGCACTGTGGGTGTGTGCCTGCGCCTGTATTTGCATTGAGATAAGCAGTGCATCGTCAGTGTGCGCCTGTTGATGTGCACACGGTATGCAGGCGGATAGTATACAGGATGCTATCTGAACGTGTTAGTGCGTGTGCAGCGGGGGCACTGCTCATGTTTAATGTAAGGTAACACTCTCCACTGTGGAGGAGATGAAACGGGGAAGAGTTTACACAGGGACATCACCATTTATTGTTGTGATTAATGCTAATGGTGCAGCAACTCATAATTGCTCACTTGTTTTTTTTCCCCTTCTCAGTCTTTGTATCTCCCACTTCTTCATTCGTGTCTGCCCCCCTCTCCTTGCACACACACCCTCATGGTTTCTGTTGTATTTACCAAGGGGATTCTTAAATAATTCAGGCCTGTTCTCTCCAGCCCTGTAAATAAGACTAATAGAAGGCGGGCCTTTGAAGAGAGCCACTTGCCCAGGGAAAGCATGGCCGTGGGCGAGCCTATAAATCAGCTGGCTGCCTGTCTGGCCCCTTTACTGCGGCTGTGTTGTGAACTAGCCAGCAACAAGGCCCACGTTAGCTGGAGGAAGGGGCGGCTTATTCCAGAGAGGTCAGCAGTAAGGTGGTGTCGCCCCTGAGGCAGTGGTGTTGGTGACACTGAGAAAGTGGGTGCATATGCATGTAGGACACAGGTGGGATGACTCTCCCTCTCTTATCCTTTAGCTTAATTTTGGCTTGTGTGTGTGTGAGTGCACGCTCACACAGAGACTCACACTCCATGGCTCATAAACCACATACTCTGATGTCAGCACCTGTATGTGTGTTTACCAGATGGAGATAAGTGCTCATTTATTCATTTTGTTTACCACTCATTTTTTCCCTTGAGTGCTTGGCGCTCTTTAGATGTGGGCTGGCGCTTCTGGCTAGTTTGGTGCATGTGTGTATGTGTGTGTGTGTGTGTGTTTGGTGAGGTCTTATGTAGGCAGACACTTCACAGAAACCCAGTCAATAAAGAAGAGAAAAACATTTAGTTTTTCAGCGTAGCAGAATAGGCAGTTAGCCTTCTTAAATCCACTATGCGATCCCACTTCAGCTGCAATGAGAAGGGTAGATTTTGAGTAGCTTTAGCCCTAAATCACTTTGGAGCACTTCCCAGCCTCTCACCTCACCACGTTTAACTCTCAGTAGCCACTTTTCCACAGTATGGCCAAGTGGGACCTGTCGGCTTTTGGGGCCAGCTCAAAACTTTTCTAAGCTCTGACTGAAAGCTGGATTAGTTTATTTTTAAACTGTAGTGCAGATGACAAATGATTCCTGTCAGTAACAGACAACCAAAAGAACCACAGAAATTTTATTTTGAAGAAATTGAAACATAAATAATAGTGCTTCCTAAGAGGAACATGGCTACTAATGAGAAATTGTTTGGATTCCTGGCAGCCATCCCCCCATGCTTACCGTGGAGCCAAATTCAAGTTGTCAAACAACCAATGTAGCCTGAAACTCCTGTTAAAACAGAGCTGAAGCAGCATAGAATATCCTACACCTCCTCCCTCGACTACCTCCTTTTCTTTCCATGGCCTCTTTGTCAGCTCCCTCTTTTGTGCTCCTCTCAAAGGGTTAAAGAGGGAGAAGTGATGAGTAGCCCGCCGAGTCTGGCCTCCATTGTGCGTTGGCATTGTGCCACTGCATAGCATGTCGACCATAGACACATGTACAAGGGACTTTTCTCTATTCATGGGTGCTACAGTTACGCCGTAATACTACCCTCACCTCCTGCAAATCAATGCAAATATTTTCCAAAGGGTAGTGTGGCATTAGCAGGCAAATGATAACACTGACAGCAGCTCAGTGCAAAAGGTCCTCGAATAAGGTTTAAAAACTTTACCTTTGCTAGGGCTGGGTACCGAACTTTGATGCTTTTGTGGCACTGACTGAACTGCCTATAGAGTATTGAGTATTGAAAAGTGCCTTGTCATTTGATACCTATGTAGTATTGATTGTTATTTATAATTTTATATGATCCCTGATTTAGTGCAGTACTGTACAGATATTTCATCAATTTCTTCATTTTAGTCCAGTTATTCAGGTTGAGTAAAGTGAAGACTAATTGTGCTGTAATGTGTGGTGTAAGTTTTGTTCAAATGAATTTTAGTGGAAAAAACATAGTTATAGGAGCATGTATTGAAGCCAAGGTATTAGTACAGGTATCGAACAGTTTTAAACAATACTAACTTTTGCACAGGGTTTCCGCGGATCCTTGAAAAGTCTAAAATCCAATAATTTAGGCCTTAAATGTTTTGAAAATTGATTGGATTATAATGCAGATGTTACTTTTATAAAATTGCAAAAACATCAGTCTTGCTTTTCAGTGTGTTTTTGGGGAAGATTTGTATTGATCAGGCTGTAACAACCAGTCTACCAAGCGAAACTAACACAGACGCACTCTGCACTTACTGCATATAATGAAGACATAAACCATTTCAAACCATGCTCTCTGATTCTGACATTGCTAAAACCTTTGTACTTTTCTTTGCCAGATTTCACCTGAAATAGGTCTTAAATTGCAGCCATAATCTTTTTAAAAATATCTTTTAAAAGTCTTAAATTGTTAAAATGTGCAGAAACCTTTGTTTGCATATCATTGTTTTTGCCTTGCTGAACAGCTTGGAGAACTTCTAACTTCTAACAAACAACAGTTTTGGGATGCTCCTGAAAGACCGGTTGTTTTTCCTCTCCTCCGTCAGTGGAAACATGTGCTCAAGGACCATAAAACCCCCATTTCCCTCCCTTTCCTCCCTTACATAGCTTGTTAAGGGGAAAACCACTCGACGGCATGTTGTGCAGAACATCGGTCGCTGCTCAGCCTAATTCTTTTAGCAGACCTGCTTTGCCTTCGTGCCGCAACGACGTGAGTCCCGGGGGTGCTTTTAAGTCGCCTCTCCCTCCTCGACCTCCTGCGGAGGTGAGGCATGCAGAGCAGGGGCACTCTGGGAATAAGTACTCCAGGCCAGACAATGGTGGACCGCCAGGGAAGGGGGGTGGGGTGTTGATTGTAACCAGAAATAGAAGAAGAGCAGGAGGAGGATGACTGGAAGGAGGGGTGGGATCGGGGGAGGTCAGAGGTTAGACTGATCCCTACTTTAAAGGTGGACTGGGGCCATGCAGGTTTTATTGCTGGGGCCCTTGTGTTGCTTTTTGCCCAGCCTGGGGTGGACCTCTGAGCTGCTACTGCATCATGGGGGAGGAGCGTTTAGGTGGGTGTGAGTGCGAGCAATGCATTGCTATCCCATGATGGCTCCAGTTGTGCTCGGTGACCTCTGACCCCGGCCTCCACTCTCCTCGCCAGGAGCTGTCACATAGATCAGCGGTGTGCCAACTCCCACGTGAATCGCGGTAGGGCAGTGAGGAGCGTCTGTAACTGTTGCCCCGACGAGTCTGTTCTCAGCTGGCAGATTTTCTGAGGCAGATAAGGAGGCAGAGCATGTGATGAAGCAGCCCAGCAAACATGAAGGAATGCGTCAGCGATACCATTCAGCTCTTGTCGGGCCACCGCATTCCAAATGAAATGGGGTGTGTAACTTGTGACTGGTGTGATGTGCTGATGCGTGGCAGCTGGGAGGAGTCGCTTCCTTTCTCTCAGAGTCTTTCTCTTGGGGGCTGCCGCCTCCTCCGCCTCACCAAGGTCCATGATTTCCTTGGTTTCCATTGCATGTGGAGGAATGTGACTGTTCTGGTTGATAGGCTTGGCTCCATTTTTACCAGAGTGTGACCTCATTTGGCTCTTGAGATCAGTGTGACACGGCCCTTGGTGCACCAGCAGACTCTCTCTGCCTGCCCTCTGACACATGACAGATAGTATTTGTCCAACTGGCACTTGAGGCAATGCTGAATGTGGTGTGTAACTTGTAACTTGTAAAACCAGTGATTAAGTTTAGAACAAACAAACAGGGCAGGGAACTTTACATTTTCCAACCAAAGACATCACCAAGCCGAAATGTCAGTCATGTGACTTTTCTTTCTCCCAAACTCCTAAAGAAGCCACATGTGCTGTTCTCAAAACATGGCACAAGCTGTTTTTAGCTCATTCAAGAGGCACACCTCATCCTGCCCTCGGCAATCAGCACTGCAGTCAAACTTGGCCACAGCACAGACACATTTTCAAAAAGTAGCCCGTCTCCCAGTCTGCTTGTAGCTGCATCAACATAAAAGCCTTGAGCGTTTAGATTTTGTGAAAGGGCGGGATAGGAGAAATCTGAACAAAATGATGCCAGAGCCTGCACCTCGGCCAGAAACGGCTGAGGGAAAAGAAGAAGAAGACAACAGCGGGGTGAGGGAGGGAACTTGGCAGCACCAGCTAACTCAGAACAGCAACGAGGCAGCTCGCACCAAAGAATAATAAATAATGTTGTTGTAGAGAGAAGCTCTCTGTGCGAGGCAGGCAGCGGGAGGAAAAGAGAAAGTGTGGGAAAAGAAAGATGACAAAAACTCTGAGAAGCTGAGTCAAACTTTAATTAAGGGCTGAATGCAGCACTGGAACAGCTGCTGTTGCTTGTGCCACCCCGCCACACCGGCTTTACGGCTTTTTTTTTTATTTTGAAGCCAAGCAGATGTTACGAGGGGGTGGCGATTTTATCGGACGAGAAGTTTGGTTTCAGGGAAGAGGAGGAAATTAAACTCACCCACTCTTCAGACTGGTGATTTCAGGGAATCAGTGTTGAGGTCTGCTGGGCACAGCAATAATGACTGTGACCCTGTAATATCTTGTTAGGCCCCCCACATTACAGTGTGATAGAGGCGTCTCCATTTCTGTTCTAGTGCTCTTGAGCAACATACTGACCACACACAGCCCTAATTAAAGTGCAGCATAAAACAATGCAATGTATTAATGGTACCTTCTGCTTCCTACTCACTCACTGCAAGCTGCTCAGGATAATAACATTGTCTATAAACGCTAAACTGTAATTTGCATTCAGTGCTCTAAATAATGTTGCTTGTCATAGGGGCTGGACTATAAACCACATTTATGGAATTACCATCATTACGGATGTCTTACTGATCTAAATTTACTGAAACTGCAAATTATTTATAAAATATCTGAAGCTCATATAATTAAACAGAGAATAGCTACGACAACTACACATCTAACCAGATGTTTGACCAACAAATCAACCTACAGCGCGGTGCAGAAGTCGATATAGAGTTTAGGT
Organism: Lutjanus campechanus; assembly: GCA_027495735.1. NCBI lineage: Eukaryota > Metazoa > Chordata > Actinopteri > Lutjaniformes > Lutjanidae > Lutjanus > Lutjanus campechanus. The sequence goes on along the minus strand of JAJHUR010077421.1, from coordinate 4,497 downwards.
GTGCAGGGTGCAGCATGTAACTGCTGAAGGTATAACTAGTTTGCACTACTTTATACCTTTATGACTACTTTTTGCACATTTTTTTCTGGCTGTTGGATGCTGCTCTGGTGCTCCTCTGTCTCCTTCTTGACTCCTGTCCTCCCCCAGCCCATGTCTGCTCTCACTGGCTGCAGTAAGTTTTTGCATGTCTCCCTGACCCATTCCTGACATGACCAGCTTACTTGATAGCTTTCAGACGTCTACAGGCTCTCAGGTTTCGTCCTTTAACAGATCACACATAGCGATCCAGCGCCAATTTGCCTCTAATTTGGGGGGCTTTTGTCAGCGATATCCAAAAACCAGATTTTGGGCCCTTGAGTCACATGCCTTGATTTGAATCAGATTTGAGTCACAAATGTGAAGGCTTGCTTGACTAACACTAACACTAACACTAACAATTTCCTGCCGGGGATCAATAAAGTATTTCTGATTGTGATTCTGACTAACATTGATAAAAGACTCAACTTTGACTTGAAAGGTTTATTTGTGACTTGAGACTTGACTTAGACTTGAGACAGATGACTCAAAAGGACAGCAAAATTAGCTATCTAGATGTCTTACTGGCTGATCAGACGTTAGCTAGAAAGCTAAAGTTATGTTTAAGCTATCTTAGACTAGGCTTTGAATCAATTCTATTAACATAATAAACATATAAACTAGGGAACCTGTTCAGGGACATATACACTATACAGGCACGTTACTAGCTAACCGGGCTTGCTTGGCCTGAGCAATGATTTGGCTTGTCTTGCTTGACTTCTAGTAGGGACTTGACTTGCTTGTTTCTCAGCACAGTAACTAGGGACTTGCTTGAGACTTGAAGGGAAAGACTTGAGACTCGTTTGTGACTCTCACATCTATGAATTGCTTTCACCTCTGCCAAAAACTGTCTGCGAATGGAAAATCAGGGCCACCATCCTGTAGTGTGAACTTGTTACACTTTCAGGTGATATTCACACCAGCTTGCACTCGACAGACTTTCAGTCTTTTTCCTCTCTGATCCAAATGTCTGTCATCATCATCAGCGTGCAGAGATGCCATTTTGTTGGGCTCCTTTATCAGTATGTCTGTCTCTCCCCTGCTTTCACTCTTTCTCATTCTGTCACTCTCCTATGGAGGACGTGATGAAAATGGCTGTTTAATCATGCAGAGAGGTCAACCAATCAAAGGGCCTGGGCCGAGTGATTTAAGGGCCTATTCAGAGCACAGCTGGAGGGAGAGAGAAAGGGAGGGTGAGAGGGAGAGAGAGACGGGTTGGGGTTTGATTGCTGTATGGCACAGGTCACCTCTCATCCACTTACCACTGGTCTCGTTTCACCAATAATTGTGTCTGATAGATTGATGTATAAGCAAGGGGATGAATGGATCGAGCGGGTAGAGGGCGGATAGGCAGAGAGACGCGCACATTAGTGTGCCGACCCGCCGGTGATGAGATACGTACACACTCCAAACTCACACGACCTCATCAACAAGCGGTATAGACCCACGTCTTCCTCCCATTAACTTTGGCGGGCCACTTCCACTGTAACTGCCGAGCTCCACACACACACACACACACACACACACACACACACACACAGATTTGGCGTCTGCAGACATGGCAGTTCTCACCTGAATGTCAATGGGAGTGGATAACAGATGGTTGGGAGGAACAGGGGAAGTAAAGACAGACAGAGACAATGATCGTCTCCTGTCTTATGCTCCTGTAACATCCCCAATATCCAGTTTATGATTTAGGTATTGTATATGGGGTCATCACAGGTAAAATACCTTTCTGTTGTCATTTTCATGAGACCTACTGTAGGTCCTCTGCTGCGGCCTCACACACACCAAAGCTAAAGCAGAATTTTACAGGCGCTTGTATAATTCTGAGCGTTTAACAGGATTATCACGTTTCAATGTCATTAAAGTGGTTACAACAATGTTTTTACACTGGATGTTCACCAAGGCAGACAGTGTGGACAGGCTCAGTGTTTCTTTATGTGGTCACCTTATGAAAAGTTAATGCAGCAGCTCCTGCCCTGGAAGAGTCATGAAATGGAGAGATGTATCAAGAAGAGTGAAGCTAATGGCTAAGGGTAAATGATAGGTTTTATTGATGTACAGTTGCTTTAGTTACCTCAATTTACCCTTTTTAATACCAAATGATTTTTCGACATGCAGGCAGTTCAGACTATGAGCAGGGTCATCCAGGGCTGATAGTGCTGTTGGTGTGAAAAGACCAGCATGAACTAACCGCAAAGTTATTTTGTTCTCTACTTTTCTCTCCATCATCCAACTTTTCAATTGAATTGCATGATCACAAGAAAGCATTGATTAGGCTACTAAATAACTTATATTTTCTTCAGCAGTGCTCCAGGTCACTGCCAGGCCTTGTCCTCTTTTCCCCCACCTTTTCCCTTTTCTTCTCTGCTGTCTTCTCCCCACATTCTCTTGTCCTCTCTTACCATCCCTACTCATGAGTCTGTTCATGTATGGCTGTGACCAGCGCCATGGAATATGGCTGTTACGTCACTGTGCACATGACATTGAACCAATGTGTGCTGCATGTGTGTAAATTTGATTGACAAAGAATCAGATATATTTGACCCTGATCGGATGTCACTGATCGGACTTGAAAACTTGAAAACCAACCAATTCTGGTTACCAGCCAATTGATTGATGCATCTTTAAATAATGCTATGGCAGTGCTACTGGATGTCTATTACTTCTGTGTAGAATGCTCTTATACCTTGTGTGATGGTTTCTCATAACAGCAAAAGAAGATGTTATTGTTTTAGAAAAGTGGTTGAAGTTGCATGCTTGGAGTAACATAAATTATCTCAGAGACTGTTGTTATTGGTTTGTTCCACATCTGCGTGGACATGTAATGTAGCCATTTGTATGTCTGGCCTGGAAATTGTGTGTATTCTTTCACACTAGCATCACAAAGAAAGATTGAAGGCCGTTTCAGCAGGTTCTGACAGGGGTATTGCCTGATCAACTTTATTGAGTCAATGGTATTGACTTCAGCTCCTGTTCACTCGTCACCCTGACATGGCAATTTTCCACAAGGTTTCTGGGTGAAGCTAAATGTTTGAAAGGGACGTTTCTCACTCCTGCCCTGTATTTTCTGCCTGACTGTCTCTCTTCAGTCTTTCCCTTTCCTTTCTTTCCCTCCTGTTTCCTTCTTTGTGTCTCCGAGCAAGCTGAGTGTTAGTTTGCTGGTCAGTAGTCTTACATCGACTTTACACTGTGACTAATCACGCAGAGTTAATGCATTTGGCTGCTGCCAGCTCAGTTAAATTAACAACCCGCTAAGTAAATTTTTGTTTTGGATTCATTTGGTATGCCCTAATGCATGATGGTTGCTGCTCCTGCTGAGGTGGTTTGCAAACAATTTACATTTAATCCTGCGAAGCACCAAAAGTGAACTACAGTACCACAATTTATTGTGTTTGAACAGGCAAGGACAACCTATTGTAGACTATGATGATTTCGCTGACATTTTTCAGTATTTTACGTCATTTTATGGACGTTAAAGCCCTGGATTAAAGATGGCAATTAACTTCAGTGTTTGTTGTTATTTGATAACTGCTAATTAATAAAACAATTTCTACAGGGGCAAGTAAAAACTGACCTCAGGCATGTAGATTTCTGACCCACTTCTTTCCCATTTTTTGATTTCACATCTTCAAATAGATTATTTTGTCTTTATTAATTGTTCAGATTTCCGAATTACCCAATTTAAAGTGATATAAAACACCACCAGAATGCAACAGAACCTCACATTTTAAAAACTGTAACCAGTAAATGTTTGTTTGATCGATTCAATTACTAAGCAAAAATCCCAATCACTAACATTTTTAAAATTATAATAGGACTGCAATTAATGATTATTTTCATGATTAATTGATTAGTTGTTTGGTCTAAAAATGTCAAAAAATGATGAAAAATGTTGATCAGTGTTTCCTGTAAAGCATCTTGTTTTGTCCACAACACAAATATATATTAAATTTACTGCCATAGAAGAGTAAAGATACTAGGGTTGGGAATCTCTGGCATGAAGCCGATTTGATATGTATCTAGATACACAGGTTATGATTCGATTCAAAAACGATATCTTTTTAAGGCAGAGCGATTCGATACGATTCGATACAGTTTAAGAACGATACGGTTCGATACAGTGTGAAAACGATACGATAGTTAACATTTGTTGATGAAGACTTTAAACTATAAATTTGTCATGTCTAAAAATGACATTCTTACATTATTATAAACGGATAAAAGACCACATTTCCACAAGCATTTTTGCTTTCTGGCACTGTCAAAAATAAACAACAATAAAATTCCATACCAATGTATTAATTTTTTTTTTTTTTACTTTTTATCTCATAATTATGACTTTTTATATCATGATTTAGACTTTTTACCTCATAATAACTTTTTATTTCGTGATTATGACTTTTTATGTCATAATTT
>JAJHUR010077420.1:0-21945 GCA_027495735.1 Lutjanus campechanus | reverse complement strand
ACTTAAACTAATACTAACTTTGTTGGCGCTAACCCTGCTCACAACACAACATAGCAGATAGTTACAGCATGAGACTACCTAAAAACTTTGTATTTTCACCGGGGAGCGGCGCCATATGTCCTCCACGCAGTGTTCTGCATTTTTGTCGGCTCACATTGGCTCGTCTTGTCACTTTGTGGATAAACTAGCAAAACCGTAACATAAAAAGTCATTTAACAGCCTAATCTTTGCCTTAACCCCAAGTTTAAACTCACAGGAGACCTCACGCCTCATTGTAACTCCAAACAGAGATGATTTTTTATATCATATGATGAACTAAATCATGCCCAACAACAAAAATACACTAACATGTGGGATTTATTCTGATATCAGTGTAGTATTTTGCCCAAACGGGCTTAGAAGGCTTAAAAACATCAGTTAAAATTATCTCATATTGTCTGCGTGTATTATTCAGTCTAGTTTGCCTAATTCTCCCAGCTTTAGAAATAAAATAAGTTCATATTTTGTGACTCAGCCTAACTTTTTGTTGTGTACTCGGAGCAAGGGCTCAAAAGGTCACAGAGCTCGGCCATGAGCTTAGCGAAGCGTGCACTGCCAAGCCTGCAAAACCACGTCCACCTGGGCCAAATATGGAGTTTTTTTTACAGAGTCCTGTTACAGTACTAATTTATCATGATAGCAAGTTATCCCGCACTTCACCTGCTTCATTTTTGGGGAAAGTGTTCACATACACCGGCCCCTTCAACCATTTATGTTTGACACATTAGAACCTCACTATTTCCTCCACATTAAGCTGTCCCTGAAGATAAATGCTTCTGAGAGTTTTCCTCTCTTCCAACCTGCCGTTCGTTCTATCATTTAGAGCAAAACTCTCAAATCTGTGCCACAGCATCAGCAGAAGGCAGGTAAGTGTAATCACTGTGGCAAGCAGAGGCTAAAGGAAAAGTGTGAGATGTCCGCCTGAAATAGATGGGGCCAGCTTGTTACCATGGGAACCTCAGCGAAACAGTCACAGATGTGTGTTTTTTTTTTGGTTTTTTTTGGTTTTTTTTTCTTATAGGCATCTCTATAATGTTCATGGAGGAGGAGATGGGAGACGGGAAAGAGTGAAATCTGCTTGAGGAAAAGAGGTTTTTCTTGTGTCTGTCAGACTGAGTGACATCAACAACATCTGCTGTTAGTCAAGATGAAAATGTCAGCTTCTAACTTAGCAGCTGAGTGACACATCCTAAATGAAGATATGGTCACTTTTACCACAGTTACAGTTACTAAAATAGAGGCAATACACCCAGGACGGAGGTCTGCAACCTGCAGCTCTGGAGCCACATGTGGTTTCCAGTGACTTTGGCAAAAAATTACATGGAAATGAATAGTGTTTTTTTTTTACATTTTAATTTTCATTCATCATTGTTGTAGGTCAATGAAAAAGTTGAGATGCCTCAAAATTTCAAGGTAACGTACCGCTATAGAATTTCAAGTTTTGAGTCCAACTCAAACTCTTAAGTTTTGAAAAAGTTGTACCAACTGCTAATATTTTATGAAGATAATTTACTTTTCTTCTTTAGATAAACTTAAATCTTTAAGTTTTAGAAACCCCCAAACATTGTATTTTAAAAATCTAACAAAAAAAATAAAAATAAAAAAATCATTCAAGTGAAAGTTAATGGTGGTTAAAATTTCAGCATTTTCAATTAAAACCATTTAATTTCCAGGCACCAAACCAATGACAAATAAGGGTCACAGCTCACTGTGACCAATATTTTAAATACAATTTTGAGTTTTCTAAAACTCAAAGAATCAAGTTATCTAAAGAAGAACAGTAAATTATCTCAACTAAAGATTATAGGTGGGCAATTTTTTTAAACATTTATTTCAAAACATAACAGTTTTACAGTGTAAAGTGATTATTCTACCTCCCAGCAGCATCACATACACCATGTTTTTCTACCTGAGCCATGTGTACAGCAATGATAGCAATCACACCATGCAGAATTAGTAGCATACAGCTACTGGTACTAACACTGGTATCTATGGAAAACCATTTCTGGAAATCAAAGAAAAAAATATCCTCACAGTAAGTCATAATTATGATATTAAAAAAAGTCAAAATTATGATATAAAAAGTCATAATTATGAGATAAAATGAAGCAATTATGAGATTTAAAAAGTCCTAATTATGTAATAGTTGATTTATCTTATAATTATGGCTTTTTATCTCAGAAATGTGACTTTTTATTTCATAACTGTAATTTTTTATTTCACAATTTAACTTTTTATGTCACATTTATGATTTTTTTAATCTCATAATTTTCACATTTAGCTCATAATTTCAACATTTTATCTCATAACTATGACTTGTTATATCATAATTATGACTTACCATGGGAATATTTTTTTCTTTCATTGGTGGAAATGGGCTTCCATAGGTATCAGAATCAGTATCAAGTAAAAAAAAATAAAAAAAAATAAAAAATCACACTGGAACATGTCTGCTTTCTGCTCTTTCTTCTCAGAACCCATTCAAAACAACATCAAACTGAAGAGTTCATTTCATTCCAGAGTTCAAAAGAAAAAACCTTGTGTATCTCCATTATATCCTTTGAGTGGAGCCTAAGATGAGTTTGTCCTCTCTTGTGTCCCTCAGGTATCACCACAGTGCTGACCATGACGACCCTCAGCAGTGTGGCCAGGACATCGCTACCCAGAGTGTCTTATGTCACCGCCATGGACCTTTTCGTCACCGTCTGCTTCCTGTTTGTCTTTGCTGCTCTGATGGAGTACGCAACATTAAATTATTATTCCTACAGCGCCCGGAGACCCAGCTGCATGGCACCTAAGAGATCGGTGAGTGAATCAGTTTTTTTAAAAATACAGATATATTAAATATTCTCGCAGCAATATTCCTTAAACCCAGCAAGTAGTGATAGAAATGATAAAATGTAGATTGAGGTGATGCCCTTATGTAGAGGATTACTGTCACTTGTTACAAAAGTAGCTTTTCTCCGATAGTGCTTTGGTCTTGTTATCTCAAGACGGACGTGAGAGAATCTTTCAGGTTTGAGTTGATGTGACGGTGCCCTTTATAAGCTCTCCTGATAAGACTGTTACTATTTTAAGGGACACTGCATCAGTCTGAACAGGCTTCCGAGACAGACGGGCCCTCTCTAGCCCGTCAACAACTGAGGGAAGGGAGTGCAGACTGTCACCTCATGTTCTGTACAGAAAACTAAAGCTCAAAGCTTTAATGGTAGACAGACAGAACGTATGGCTGTCTGAACATTAATGCGCTGGAGACTGAAGTTTGCCTCTGTGGATATTAATGTGGGCTTGTTTCTTCAGATTAGTTTATTCTCACTGTTTATTTAAATGAACAGGCTTGGGGAGTAACTGATTACATGTAATGGGATTACAATGATCAAGTAATTGTTTGGAGTCCAAATTCTCAAATTTGAGCTTCTTAAATGTGAATATTTATTCGTTTCTTTACTCCTTTCTGATAGTAAACTGACATTTGAGAACATCTTCTTCGGACTTTGATCAACATTTTTTGACATTTTATGGACAGAAAATAATCAACTGATTAATTTATGATGAAAATAACTGTTAGTTGCAGCCCTAAAAAGGCTAAACAATTTCACCATATTTTATATTAAAGTAATCCAAAAGTTATGGGAAGTAATCAGGTTACATTACTTTAATATTGTGATACTTGGATTGTGTCACTGACTACATTTTATTTTGTAACAGGCAGAGTAACCCTTCCAACCCAGAAAATCACTACATTAGATATAATCACAAGGTCTTTTAGAATTTGTGTCCAATTTGTTTTAAGTGTAGGATTTATCTGTCGATGAAGATTTGCTCTCTTGCTGGTTCCTGAAAGAAAGTTTGCAAATTTTTATCCCTTCATTGGAAAATCGTGTCCATGTGGCGTTTTTTCATGTGTCACAAGACATATCAGGAACGAAATAAGCAGTAAACACCATGTCTGAGCAATTCTTGCTTTGAAAGCTTGCTTTTGAGCAAGGGCAAGGGCAGTCAACAAAACAACATCTCCAGTCAGGCTGGGTATATGGACATCTTAAATCTAAGGAACCAGTCCTGTTAATGGAGGGGGTGGCTCTATACATATCATTGGTGGCGATGCCAAGCCCACAACAGAGGCCGGATGCAGATAGTTACTGTGATTAGCTAGCAAAATAGAGGAGAAGCCAGGTGCAGCTACTTAGGGGTAGGGGTGGGGGTTGTGGGGTGTGGAGAGGGCGGGGACTATTTGCATATATGATCCTTGAATACTAAATGAAGGTGAGCTGAAGGGCTATATGTATGTATGTGCCCTTTTAAGATATTTGAATTTATTTTGCAAAAAACACAAGACTGGAGTTGGACTTTAAGACTGCATAACACACACAAATGGATTAAGTTTTAAAATCAAGTTAACAACATGTGAAATACTTAATTAATTTGTGTCTGTAATGTTGGTCCAACAATTCTCATCATTCTGTGCACTTAAAGGGACACTCCACATGTGAACATGTGTTAATTTGTAATGAGGTGTACTTCTCAGCCTGAGAAAATAGATTTGAGGATGTCATCATGGGTATCTTGACTTGGGCTCTGAGATCACAAATTTTAATAGAAAGTCTGCGTTGAAGGACGTGGCTGGACAGGATGGTCTAATGAATGAATTTCCTCCCTGTGCCTCTTTTTCTTCTTCTTCTTCTTAGAACTACTCTGTCCTGGATGTGAGACCTCCACACACTGTCATCGCATTAAACAACTCCATGTACTGGCAGGACTTTGAGGACGCTTGTGTCTACGAGTGTCTGGACGGGAAAGACTGCCAGAGCTTCTTCTGCTGCTTCGAGGAGTGCAAAGAAGGCGCGTGGAGAAAAGGACGCGTCCACATAGACTTACTCGAACTGGACGCATACTCGCGCGTCTTTTTCCCCACCTCCTTCTTGCTGTTTAACGTGGTGTACTGGGTGGGCTATCTCTACCTTTAGCACCCTGCAGGAGCCTGTTCGGTCACAAAAGACGGACGTAACAGCTCGACGGAAGAAATTCAAGGTTGATAAGAAAGGTAACACCAAATAAACTCCTTCCTGTGGTACCTGAAGCTACCTGGAGATACGAAGACAGGACGGGGCGTGTCTGCAGGCCCGTGCCGAGCAGAGATTTCTGCCTTTGAGACTTCAGGTACGAGAATAAAACACAATACTGATTCCCTTCGATATGCTGTACACAGAGGGAGGACAGGATGGACTGTGAAGACAAAGAAGGAAATGTGCTTTGCACTGCTACCCCAAACTTCTCAATCAGGAGGAAGACTTGTGTTGTGAGGATTGTACCGGCACGTTATTATCCAGCCATCAGTCAAATCCAGTTGATGAAAATCCAAGGACATTCAAACCATTCATAGTGCCTTCCTCTGGAGGGGTAGATACTATCTGCTACAATAATCAGGGAATAATGATTTATATATATATATATAAAAAAAAAAATACAAGAGCCTGGCTTTGACTGATTATGGCTGTTCTCATTCAGAGCTTTGAGTCACATTTATAAAACAGCCGCTTGTTATAACAACCACCTGAAAAATCATTTGGTTTTTATCTCTTCACACTGACTTTCACTCATTAGGCATGACTCATTCCTCCTGCTTGCAACACTATTAGTACCCCAATACGCTATAATAAATAAACTGGTTCCCAGGGAAGAGAATGAATTAACCTTACAGCAGAAAGAATCATAATACGTGCTTTACTGGCATGTTGTTTTTTTTTACATTAGAGGATGTTGTGTCAATGATTTGAATGGTTCTTTATTATTTTATTTATGTTTGTCTTCATACGGGCACAACTCTCTCATCGGGGAAAGTCTCGGATGCGCACCCAGGAGAGGTTCCACCACAGAGCACCAACCCCACAAACACTTTCAATGACAAATTATTTTTTTAAAATACCTTTCCTTTAAGGGAATAGTTTGGGGATATTTCAGGAAATACATTTATTTGCTTGCTTGCCAAGAGTTAGACGAGAAGATTGATACCACTCTCATGTACGCTGAGCTACAGCCAGCAGCCGGTTATCTTAGCTTAGCATAAAGACTGGAAACAGAGAGAAACAGATAGGCCTGTACCTGTAAGCCAACACCTTATTGAACTGACAGATTTTTGAACAACGTTTGGTGGGACACGGGTTAACAGCGACTTAGCTTATATCTGCCAACTATGCTAACAACGGAGAGACTAGATATCAAATAAGAGCCAGGACCGCTGCTTAGGGAGGCCGTAATGTTTCCATTTTCAGAGGGCAGTCCTCTGAAACAGTCTGATTCTGTCCTAAGGTAACAAAATTTGACTACCCGCACTTCGGCTTTTGTACTGACTAAACAAATGAGATAAAATGTCTTAATTACTGAGATTCATTTTTTATATTTGGACATCTGTTTTCAATCTGTATGATAATCTAAGCTAACCTGCTGCTGGCTTAAGCTTCATATCAGCCTACAGAAGTGACAGTGCTAACAAAGTGATTAAGCCTATTTCTGAACTCTCATATTGGACTCCCATATTAAAATGCCCAACTTTACAGCAGATATAAACATGTTTACAGCCTGGTATTAAAAACAGCCTGGTATTCCCTATTCATGACAACTTTACAGGGGGTTAATTTTTTATATAAGTCACCCTTTTTAATTATATTAAGGCTTAAAATAAATTAGGGACGTGGCTGCCTTGAATGACAGGTAGATGCCATCGCAGGTGGTTAGCTGATCATCTGGCCGCTTCCACCAATCTGTTCTCATCCCAACTCGTCCCATAAAGACGTTTTGTCACCGCCCCTCACTGTCTCATACTGAAGCACAAGGTGCCCTTTAGCACGTATGAGACGCTGCTGGAAAGCATTTTAACACATGGTTAACGTTGTGAAAGGTCGCAGTTTGGGTAGATTTAGGCAAATAAGCTACTTGGGTAGGTTTATGATCAGACCATGTTTGAGGTTACGTTCACCACATTGTGTTATTTATATCACATGACTTACAAAACAAAAGTCATGTGACACATTACATTACAACTAGGGATGTGCACAATCAGTCAATGATTATACTAGTCGGTTAAACTATTTATCAGGACTTTATTAATGTGCAATGCCAGTTAACTGTTGTCAGTAAGCTGTTACGCAGCTGCCCACCCCTAACAGGGTTGCAGCTCCGGCAGACGGCTGCCCCTCTCACCCAGCGTGAACGCCCTGACGGTTCGGTTGTTGTTATCAGCAAAGTGGGACAGATGACAGCTGGTTTGTCAGTATTTTGATGTAGAAAATGAAAATAAGGTTGAATGTAGGCTGTGCCAGAATAAATTGGTATATAACCACTCGAGCAATGTGTAACCACATTTAGCACAGACACAAACATTAACCTGCAAGTAGAGCAAGCTGCTGCTGCTAGCAATGCTAGCGTTAGTCACTCTGTTTGTCAGGCTGGCTGCTAACGTCAGCGCCAGGTAGACAATGTTGTTTGCCCACAGACACTGTGATCCTTTTAGGGCTGAAAAGTTGAAGCATTTAGTGAGTTGTTGTCATGTTTTGAAGGATAATGACAATGTTCATGCACGGCACACATTTCAGCGGCATTTTGCATGGGACATGAATCTCGGCCTTCTGGGTGAAAGTCCTGTGTTTATATGAGCCACTGATCGACCCCACCTCCACCATATGTGATCCTCTCCCTCTTTATATTATGTCAAGAGCCCGGTGTGGATGGGTTTACCTTCACTTGAAAGCATAGGTGCTTTTTTAATCTGCTAACAGAGAACCTTGTGCATCTGTATAAGTCTGAGGGGCTGGCACAAAACTTTAGTTTGTGACGAGTCCATTCGTTCTACACCTCTTTGCTCATTTTTTTTGATCAGTCAAGTCAGGCGCCGCCAAGATGGCAAAGGCTGAAGCCAGGATACCCTGAGCTTCAAAACAGCTCTTCAGTAACCTATGGGTGATGTCACAGAGGCTCCATCCACTATTTATTATCCAGTCTATAGTAATGAGTGGTTTATTGATTGGTGTGAGCTGTCAGCATTTCTGTGGAGGTTTTAGGCTTTGTTAAAAAAAAGAAAGAATCTGAGGTTAAATATAACACCGCAGTTTGTTATGTCTGCCAACTGCACTGCCACAGGCTTGGGCCCTCTGAGATGGAACACCCAGGGAACAAAGGCAGCCATGCATATAATTCAAGTGTTAGGCTATATTTCGAGATGTTACACATATTCACACCATGTATTGGTGTTGCACAGCAGCCACTTCTCGCCAGAGCTCTTAACGCACAGTAGAAGAAGTGAATAGGCAAAGAAATTACTTCTTTCAGCTGTTAAACTAACGGCAACCATTCAGTTCTTTTCTGAACAGTCAGCGAACGGGACACCCAAATGAAATATAATGGGTGTCATTTGTATATTACTGTAGGCACAAATATAATAATCCCACTCATTAGGCTCACTCATCTCTGTTAGGCTGTTGACTCTTGTTTGCATGCAATAGAAAATTAAACTCTACCCTGAAGAAGATAGAATTATAGTTTTAATATGGACTGTTTGTATCCTAACTTGATTTTCCCTGTGTTTTAGATTTGGCATTAGCAACCGTTGAATTGCCTTAGCGTTAGCCCACCCAGAGCTGAGATGAACACCCGAAATACATATTTACCTCTGATAATAACCTCAGCATGGTGAAGACCTCACTTCTTTGCCTTGGGCAGTATACTTAACTTTTTATATCCCTTTTTTGAGCTGTTTTCTTTTTAATATATTTGCTATGTTTGTGCCAAATATTTCACATAGTGCCCTGTCATTTATGTTTTCAGGCAAGTTTGAGCAAAATGGTTACACTAATATGTTTTGGTGCTGCAGTATACTGTAGAGAGGCGAAGTCCTTCTCCTTCTGGAAAAATGTTAACAGCAGTCTGTGGCTCCGTGTTTCTCGTTTGAATTGTGTCATGAATTACGCGTATGATCTTCGTCAGTTTAGAAAATGATTTTACAAGGAAAGAAAGTTGCAGTTTGTGGTAGGTTTGTCGTAGTTTAATTTAGTTTCGTGGTAAACTGCTTATTGAGCTAAATGTCTTGTTTCATACAATATACATCAATATACATAACAATGTCGCTGTCCCTTGTGTCCTGCCTGAAGTGTTTTACCCAGTGAGTCCTGGTTCTTTTATCAGCCAGGAAGCAAAAGAACAAACTAGACCCATAGTGTAGCTCGTGTGACTACATCCCGGTACGAAAACACAACAAGGCATCGTAGCTAACCGTAACGTTAGCTTTTGGAGGGAGAAAATCATGACGTGTCTTCACAGGCAAATTTTTGAATCATATGTCTAATTCATGGCACAATTCAACCGGAATTTTAAAAAAAAAGTCTCTGGCCATTAACTACTCTTAATATTTTTTGTGGAATTAGTTTCCCATGGTGATCCTTCGGAAGGGGCACGACTTCACCTCTATGGAAGCCTATTTCTGCCAGTGAAAGGGGGAAAAAAAGAAAGAAAAAAATATCTCCGTGGTAAGTTATAATTATGAGATAAAAAGTGTTGAATTTTTAAAAAAAAAGTTTTTATGAGATAAAAAGTTGAAATTATCAGATCAAAAAATCAAAAATTAATAATTGTATATGGAGACTTTTTATCTCATAATTTCAACTTTTTTCTTCATAATTATGACTTTTTATCTAATAATTTAGACTTTTTCTTTTTTTTTCTATCTCTTTCTTCTATCTTTCACTGGCCGAAATGGCCTTCCATACACCTCTCTATAGTATGGTGGTGAAAAAGAAATACATGTACTGTATAATGTTGGCTTTTTTAGACTTGTGGAGTGTTTAATGATTGCCGGAGTTGATGCTGTGTTCACATTGTGGCAGCGTGCAGTAAGTAGATGTGAAAGCGAACGGTCATTATTTCCAACTGTGAACTAAGCCAGCACTGGTGTAAAGTGCCGCCTACTGTGCCTGCAGACAAACAAGACCCTGAATGAAAATGGATGCAGCCACATATGTTAGTGCACCTGTTCATCCCGTCTCTTCAACAAACACAAAGTACCCACAGCAGTTCTTCTGGCGATCTCTTTTTGGTTCTTTTCTTTGTCAGCGTGCAGTCATTTATACCCGAAATCACACGTAACAACAATAATCACAATAATCACAATAAAAAGAACTAACTTTAACCTGCCACACGTGGTGTTTTGTTGGCCACAATGTGAATGCAAAACTGTTGTTTTATATAACACATTTCTGATCAGTGTTCTGCAATGTTAATTGATTCATCACTCCGAGGAGCTCAGATGTTACCGTGTTCTGACTCCCTTCTGCTGACAGATGAAGGGCAATGCAATAAGGTATTCTGAGTGGTTCTATACTTTACAATAACCATAGCATTTCCATGTTAGGATAAAAGATTATTTCTGGGGTACTTTTGCCTTCATTAGACAACTGACTGAGAGAGGGGAGGCATGTGAGAGACTGACAGACCCAGGCTGGTTGACCGTCACCAGCCGAGCCACCAGGACGCCCCCATATGTATGTTTGTATCCTGCCAGTAGAAGCTTAGGACTGTTAAAATCACACTGACCATCAACTCAGCTCATTCTTATCTCACTCTGTATTATCAGGCAATAGTGTCTAAAACACACAGCAACAGCAGACACAAGACTTTGATCATTTAACCTAGTAATTTTTCTTAAATAAGACTCAAATGTAGAAGGCTAGAAGGAGTTATTGTGAACATTGCTCCGGAGGCTCTTTGAAAGTTCATTAATGTCACATTTTTTTTGTAAGATCTTGCTGAGAGTATTTGAAAATCTTTTGTCATATCAAATATCCAGATTGACTTGATACATCGTGTAACACTTTTTTGAAGGGGTGTGCATAAGGCTGTCATTACACTGTTATAACCATGCCGTGACACCTGTCACAAAATATGAAGGCGAGCTTATGAATGTTTATGGATGTTGTCATTAGGTGCCATTCAGTTAATTATGTAATTTTCAATACAAAGTTGACATTGTTTGAAATGTCTTTGTCATGATAACTTGACATTATCAAACTTAAACAAACTGTTTGTTAACACTACATTATACTGCCATATGTGGTTGTGACAGTGGCTGTCATGAGACCATTATAAGAGTGTCAATATTTTCCTTGACTTCACGTAGAGTGGTACCATTTGGACTTGTCATAAAGATGTCTAAAAATGTTACAAGGCCAGTTTGACGACAGAGTACAGTACCAAGGTGACTTGGCTTACCGTTGGACAGATAGCGCTTAGCTAGTTTACTTGTTGCTAAAGTAGGCTAACCACTGCCTGCTGTTATCTGAAGCTGGTGTTAGCTAGCTACCTTGGTTAGCTGTGGAGCTAACTCAGCTCCATGGTGACAGGAGCCAAATCCAGCAAGAAAACCACCTTGGTACTGTATTCCCTGTCAAACTGACCACTGTCAGTCTCAGAGGCTGTGTTTGCCGGCAGCATTTACTGACCTGATTTTGTTGATTAAAGGTATAATCTGCAACATTTTCCTAAAAAAAACAATGGATGAATATTACCTAACCCCTTTCAATGATCACTTATGACCCAGTAGAAGTGCGTGGTGGTGTCTGTATCTGCAGAGACCCTTCTTTCTGCCTGTATTTCCTTATTTTTTCTCATTCTTTTGCTATGCTTGGGGCATTTCACCAACCCAAAACGTATTTGACATCCTGATGCATTTACGAACAGTTCGAGCAAATCCTACTGACTCTACCTTTAATGTCAAGTTGCAATAACAAAGACATCACTGGCTTGATTAACTGCCATCTTAAACAATGTTAACTTTGCATTAGAATGATATAATTGACAGAATGACAGTTAATAGCAGTTATAAACATTCATTCATCTTCATGACGGGTGTCATAACACAGTATAACGACTTATGTCTTACAACCATACATTGTCTGATAGGGGTAGATGAAGATAGATTGGAGTTGGTGTGCAGCTGTTGCTCTTGATTTATGGGGTTTACATAGAACATTCATGTGCCCTCACGATGCTTCATTTAGCGTTATGACAGGTTTGGACAAAATTAATTCAGTGTGCCTTTAAACTGACACAACAGATTTTCCATTGGCTGTCCCCTCCGCTCCCCATTTGAAGTTTATAAAGCCTAATTCCCACCCTCCCTGTCTTATTTGCTTTTGACTTTGCATCATGTTTTTCCAACTGGACGGTCCACATTTTTCAGTATTATCTTTCCAGACTCCGGGATAGCCAAGGGGGTAAACACAGGAAGGGATTCAGACTGGGATTTGATCCCCGGCCAGTCTGGCCATGTGTGTGGCTCCAGACTGAACCAGTGAACCAGCACTGGGCACCGTGTCATCTGCGCCGAGGATCAGCAGGATTATGTAGATGGGGCATGTGAGGGGCAGACATTTAGACTTGAAACGTATCAGTCTGTCACTAATGTGCTGTGTAAACCTCGTGCAAAGAAAGCTGTATGTTATTTATGATCGGGAAATGTTGTCACTTAAATTAACAGAGTTTTTAGAGTTTCGGTGCAGTTTTGGTGACTTGAAGTACAATAATCTCGGTGCAAACACTGCATTGAATCTAAGCCACATTCAGTAAGTATTATTGTGATGAATAAGCCAAAGATATTTCTGTTTCAGTTTATTCTTTGATGGTTTGAATCATGTTAGAGGATATTATTTTTTTTGTTTGTTTTAGGTTTTAAAAAAAGAGAACAGCTCCATGTGTCCAGTGCAGTACTGTGAAGTGTAAAATGGTGGGAAACTCTGAGCGTAACAGAAATTATTAGCCTAGAAGTGCTCTAAGACGGTTGATGTCATTTGCCAGGTCATCCACTGTTGTATTGTTTGTGGCAGAAATCTCACTAACAGCCGCTGAAGTGTCTCTGCTGCTGTACACAAAGTGTGTTTTCTACCACAAGCTTTCATTCTGTAGCCAGACGTGTGCGCTCTGCAGTGGTGAATCATATTTCTGTTGACATGTATTATCTCCTATCTAACTTAACTGTACACACAATACTCAACTGTACACTCTTTCTGCCTTGTGTTCTCATTTTTGTGGCTTCAGTGTGACATAGATATCTCATTACTCAATGGTACAGTCAAGTGCAAGTGTTGAGATTGTACTCCTCAGCGGCGTGGTGTCCTGTGAGTGGGGTTGTTTTGATGATTTTTGCTCCTACAGTCCATTTCTGATGCCCATGCTATTTTCATACCTTTGGTTCTTTTTATATTTGAAATGTGCATTACTACCAAGGACCAGGAAATATGGAATAAAGTTTTTTTTTTCATAAATGTACATCAGTGTGGTCAGTTTTGCACTTCAGATGTCTCTAAACAGTGGGCAAACTGTAAAATGAAGAGGAAAACAATCCAGAAAATACAAATAAATAAATAAGAATAAATAGAATAAAATGAATAAAATCATATACCAACAAAGAACAGACTATATGTATAAATAAATAGGCAATAAATAAATAATTAAATAAATAAAGTTTAAATGTTAGATTAAAAAGGTAGCTTGCTTTTAAAAATATCATTGCTCTCTGTGGCCCTAAATGCCGTAGATCAAAGGTTCTCTGTTTTTTTTTCCAGCCAAGGACCACTTTAGATAATTTATATACCAAGGACCTCCTTAAGTATGTCCCTCGGAATAATGTGATGCGGCTTCTTTTAAAAAAAATTCTACTCTCACTAAGTGCATACCCAAAATAAAATGTGAATTCTGATTATTTTACATCATATACAATTAAAAAAAAAAAAAGAAATATATACAAATATAAATAATATTAAATAAAAAACACATGTAAAACAACAATAATAGGCCCAGCGTGGGACTTGAATATGATCAACATGTTTCCCATAATGAGCATAAATAAATATATTTATCAAAAGTTATTGATTTGTTAGATTAGAACATAATTTATTCACTATTTTAGATTTAAAAATTAAAGTGTTTGAATGAAGAGGAAAAGAAAAATACAATGTTTGTGTCATGATCATGTACAGTATATGAGTGAATCTGAAAACTTTTCATGGACCCCCTGGCAGAGTGCCAGACCCCAATATGAGAAACACTGTCATAGAGCATGACTCTGCCATGGTTCTGGTGTTAATAATTTACGTAGTATTGGATTGGTGAATGCATAGACTCACTTACTCACCAATAGTCGTAGTACAACTCTGTTTAGAAGAGAGAGACTGAGAGACTCTATCTGAACTCAGCTGCACTTTGTGCCCCACTGGTGTTTTGTCAATATAAAGTTTTGCTTAAGAAGCAGGATGGGACCTATCGAGGCACTGTCCATATGATGGCCGACAAAATGGCCGCCAGTCTCCACCTGAGCACAATGTTTAAACCAGTGATTTGCTGTAGATCTTTTCCAAACGCACTGTGATGGAAAATATATTCAAAGAAATTGTTTGTTTGTTTTTTTACCTCAGAGCAAAACAAACTGACCCTCAATCTGTCTTCAGGTTCAATTGTTTGAAATCCACTAAAGCTTTTGTAAAAGGTGGAGGGACTGAACATGCGGCCTGTTTTTTGACACACAGACATTTGCAGTGTAGTGTTAAAATCACTGTGAATAACAGAAATCATCGCTGTAAGAGCTCTACAAGTCACTGAAATCCAAATAAATGAGACAAAAAAACCCAGAAAGAGCAGCTATTTCTGTGGTGGAAAACAGTCTGTGGTTTATCGCAGCTCTCTGGCACGTCTTCACCTATATGAAGACAGGTAAACAATCTTAAAGGGTCAAAACTCCAGCAAGCATGAGAGAAATGTATGCACACGGTCTTTGTAAAATATGTTGTCGCTGGTGAAGGCCGGGAGCTTCTTCTACATTCTATACTGTCTTGTTCTGAGAATTTACTGTAGCTACTAGTTCAAGTACTGCTGCAGTTTTGCTGCTCTTAAATCTTTTAATGCACTTTAGTGCTCTGAAGACCACAAATAGAATTCCATGCATGTGCATTGAATTTGAGTAGAAGCAGAAATTCAGAGGTGGGAATTGCATGGCATGATGGGACTAGGGATAGGTGAGAGCACATGCTTTTTGTAATTTGAGTGAAATGAAACTTCAAACCTGCATTAGCTGTGTTTTTGCTATTGTGTCTTCTTCTTCTTCTTCTTCTTCTTCTTCTTCTTCTTCTCATTATCATTATAGTTCATGTTCACCACAGGATAACTAATCCTCTTCAGCTAGCGCCATCACCAGGTCAATATTTTAATTTGTTCAGTACTTTGGTTTACGATCAAATACCTGCCAAACTAATCACAGTGCCATCAGCCTCAGCTGTTCTTTGTGTTTAGCACTAATTAGCACATTTAACATGCTAACAAGCTAAATTAAGATGGTGAACATGGTACATCATATCTGCTAAACATCAGCATGTCAGAATTGGGAACATGTTGGCATGATGATTGTAATCTAAAAGAAGCGTCACCTCTAAGTACAAGTATACCTCACAGAGCTGCTAGAATTACTGTAGATTCTTATGGCATGTCCAACCAAAGCATAGCAAATTTTTTTTTAAACATTTTTTAATTTAAAAAAAAGTTTTAAAAAATTCTCTGATTTTAGCTTCTTAAATGTCAATATTTTCTGTTTTCTTTACTCCTCTCTCACAGTAAACTGAATATTTTTGAGTTGTGGACAAGACATTTGATGACAGAATCTTGGACTTTGGGAAACACTGATGAACATGTACCATGTAACTGTATCAGAATACATTTTTAAAGTACCCCGTCCTACCGTGATTGCAGTTTAGAAATATTGATTTGTGCAGCTGCAACAACAGACAGGGCAGTGTGGGTGAGAAAGGAGAGGAGATGTTGGGGCAGGAGACTCCTCTAAGGCATCATGAGCAGATGTAAGAGTTACAGGTGAAGAAGAGGCAGGGGTCTCCCATGTCAGGAGGCACACTGTGCAAAAATGCCTCTAAGACAGTCCAGCCTGAGCAAAAAAGGGTGCAAAACAGGAGCAAAAAAAACCCAAAAAAAAAAAAACCCCACCAATGAGAACAACCAAGGTGCAATGATCATGTCCAGGTCCACACGGTGATTCATTCAGGGAACACAGCGTCTGTGGAGTCATTAAAAGTCTCTTACTGCATGAGCAGTGGAGGAGTGAGGCAGCTGTAGCTGTGTGATTTTGGTG
Organism: Lutjanus campechanus; assembly: GCA_027495735.1. NCBI lineage: Eukaryota > Metazoa > Chordata > Actinopteri > Lutjaniformes > Lutjanidae > Lutjanus > Lutjanus campechanus. The sequence goes on along the minus strand of JAJHUR010077420.1, from coordinate 5,732 downwards.
CAGGATAAAAAAAACCAAAACAAAACTATTCTATCTCATTCATAGATCAGCGCTGTGTTGGCCCTCCTGCCCACTCGGCACTACAAATTGTCAGTTGCCATGGTAACTGTGTTCTTCCTGACATAATGAAGTGCAACTAAAGATTTGATCACAGGCACCGACGGGAACTTGACTCCGTTTTATCAACTGGCCTTGGACAACATTTTGTCTTTGGTACTTTTAGAGCAACTTTTAAAGTTTTCTTCCACTGGTGCAGTACATAATTCACTCAGTGATTTGAACGGCCTCAGCACACTCGAGTGATACCGGAGATATATTAAAAATACATTCACAAGCTCAAAACAGAAGAGTTATTGCATTATGTGCTCTGTGACTTGTTGACAAGCTCTCTGAATTGTTCATTATTATCTTCATGTTAGTCCCTGCTGTTGTTTTAATTGGTTGTTTGAGTCACATGACACAGTCAGGTGATCATTCAGAGACTCTGTGTGTTTTGGAAAGCACCTGAAAATAAAATTTATGTTGACAGTTAATGATAGGTATCATGTAAAGTGGTCTGTGGAGCATTGTATGCCTTTAAATGTTTAGTTAAATATACATAGATACATAGAACATACATACAATATACAAACTAGCTTTTTATATTTCCTCTTGTTTAAATTGTTCATAAATTTATATGTCCTCTTGTTTATATTGCTCATTTACTGTTTATCGTTTTTATTCGTGGTTCTTTCTATTTTTGCAATCCACTTTGCTGATGTGACACTGAAAATTTTCTTGTTGTGGGAATTATCTTACATTTGAAACATTAAACAAAACCCTCATGCCCTGGTGTCTTTAATCAGGATGTCTACTGGCTACACCGAAAGCCCCGATACGCTGCGTCCAGAGGCTAAATCGTCGGCAGATGACAGCTGATGGGTTCTGAGATTGTACAAACAGAGACAGCCCCACAGTGAGCTGAAAAGGGCTGCAGATAACAGGCTCTTACTGTGGTTTGTGACCAGCACATATCCAACACATCATCACGGTAAACAACTTACCTTACCTTACCGTGCTGGGTTGAGTTTCCCAGTTTCCATGTACCTTAACAGTTTCTAAGGTATACTAGCAAGGGGACCTCTTTTCCCTACGAGTGTTTCCCAGGTGCCCTTAAGGAACATGGTAAGCTGTAAGCTGTCTTTCGCCACTGTGTTCACATCGATCGATCACAAGGCTCATAATTGCCGTTTTAAACATAACAAGTGTTGCCATAATTATTTTATCTCAATCTAATAATACAGCAGAGGAAGCTATGCCTTCTAAAGATCATCTGCTGATCTATTTAAGAGTCCAGACGAAACCTTGTGATAGTTCCAATTAATATGTTGCCTGTAGCCTACAAAATATAAAACGGAGTATGAATCAGGACATATAAGGCACAGACTGAAAGGCCAGGATAAATGATATAGCTAAATGGGTGAATAATTTTTTTCTCTTAGAAACAAGAGATCTAAAACAAATTTGTGGTCATCACACAATATACACCTGCAGCAGCATAGCCAAGTTTAATTGCAGTGTGTGTGTGTGTGTGTGTGTGTGTGTGTGTGTGTGTGTGTGTGTGTGCGCGTGTATATGTGGTCTATGGCAGCACTGTGCTTCTCTGCTGGCAGTGTTCAGCAAGGTCAGTCTGGGGTTCAGGCTACTAAAACAGACAGTCAAAAAAGCCAATACTTCAGTTAGCCACTTACATTAAAAAGAAAAAAATCCTGGATAGGTTATGGATAGGTTCTATATTTTATTAGGCTACCATTATAAGAATAGACAGATTAAATGACAACATTCTCATGATGTGTTCTGCACAGAAACATTTTCATAATTCATTTTCACGAAGTTAATTTTACACTAAGGTTGTCATTTGTGCAAGTAGCCTTGATGTGAACTATACTGCTGCTGTCCATTTGAAAAGCATAATGTTGAAACTAAAACTAAAATTGTGACAGGATGAACGGAGCGCATCACTGAGGGACAGCTTATGAGTGGTTCAGACTGCCCTTCTAAAGGTAAACCTTTCAGAAACCTCAGCTAAGGAGACTCTGGGAAACAGCCTGTAAGCTTAAGGGAGACCTTAAGGTACAACTTACGATGCACGTAGCAACAAGGAGGCTTTGAGAAACAGGGATCTGTACAGTTAGGCGAGATACTGAACCCCAAATTGCATTGACATCGGTATGTGAGTGTGTGTGAATGGTTAGTTTCCAAAGAGCAAAGGCGCTTTGCATGGTAGCCTCTGCCATTACTGTATGAGTGTGTGTGAATGGGTGAATGTGACAAGTGTTGTAAAGCGCTTGGAGTGAAAAGCGTTATATAAATGCAGTCCATTTACCATGCAGTCCAGAAACACCTGCATTGTACCTGCGTGGCTTGACTGTTGATGGCTGTTCACAGCGTGGCTCGGCACCACGACAATACTTGGCCTACTATAGAGGCACCCTATTATTAACGGATCTTAACTCCCATAATGCAGTTTGTCAGGGAACAAGGTTATGTCTTCAACATGTCCACGCAATATGCCTGAAAAGTAGAAACGTCATCTTAAAAATAAAGTCATAAAATCTCAAGTGCTCAAAGCTTGCTATGCTAAATATGTAACTCGAGCCAGGAGATGGCTAGCAGGGAGAAACAACTAACCAGGTTCTGTCCAAAGATAAAAGTCCACAGGAGATGAGAACGGTTTCTGGGCCAATATATTTAGAGCCAATGTATCTGCAAGCCAGTCGAAACACAATGGCCTAAGAGCTGAGGGCAGGCATCAGAACAAAAATCTTTCCTTCAGGATAGATGGTTTCAGCTGTTCAAGTGTATTAAAAAGACAAAGAAACATGGCAATCTTGGAACCCATCATCTGATGATGATTTAGCCTCTGGGGGCAATGGCCAATGTTTTTGGGCCTCTGGATAACAGCTATCCAGGCCAAGACTTCCTCTTCTGTGCACTGCTCATTGTTTACAGTCAATGTGACCGCTATGGCCTTTCAAGGAGGAAATATTCAGAACTCTTTTGTGCTTTGTCATTTTAATAAAATAACAGTATTAGAATAAAATATAGACATATTTAGGAAAAGTCATGGTTTTATTTTAAAAAGTTATTACACTGCAAATTAAAAAAAAAACAAACAGTCAAAAGACTGCCTTGGTAGTTTTAGTGTTAAAGTCTTCTCGCTAAGAGTTAAGAGATTAATATCACTCATGTCAGGCATTTAAAAGAAATGTTAATGCAGCGCTAAATCATCATCAGGCAATAGCAGATTGGTTCTGAGACATTCTCGGCAAATGCGTTCTTGCTCTCCACGCGGACTGTTTACCTGCATGCAACCAAAGCCTGCTCAAACATTATTGGTCAGTACTACTAAAACAACAAAAAGACAACATACAGAAACCAGAAGTTTGACACAAAAATCTCTTGCCACCAGATGCATTCATACGCAAATATCTGTTGAACAATGATGCTAGCAGCACTGTGCATTGAGATAAATGCTAACATGGGCATTTTAATATGATCACAATAACACATGCTATTGTTTCCCTGTGAAGGAAAAAGGGAGTTTTTCTTCTAAACACAGTATAAATGCTAGAAAATAGTGACTGAAAACATGTGAAAAGACTGAAAACTATGGAGTATTGAATGGTGGAGTAAAAGAGGTAAACTGTTGTTCACGATTTCTGTGTTCAGAATTTTTATAGGTGGAGCTGAAACATGGCTTGGTGATGTGCTGGAACCATGGTCCCCAATGCTATACAAGTCCTGAGAACTGACACACGAACAACACCGCTGCACCCTCCTCTCCCTTCACTTCAGCTCACTTCAGTTCCAACAACACGACACAGAAGTTAAAAAAAAAAGTACCATCCTGTCACCGTCCTCTGGCTCTGGTGGCTCAAACATGCCTGGGCATGGCCAGTAAAGCTGCTAGGCGGAGCGTCCATGTTTCCGGTCGTTTTCAGATCATACTGTTGTTTGACACTGAGACAGCGGACACAAACCCAGCATTTCATAGCAGAGAAAACTGCTCATTTTTTCATGATTTTGAAACCTTTTTTTTTTTTAATCATTCAAATTTGGCTAGGTGTTAAATAACATGTTTCTGTGGTGTAACACACCCAGAACATACATTTGTTGTTGCTTTACAAGATCTTTAAGTGTTTATGTTTATACCATGTTCACCGTCTTAGTTCCGCATGTTAGCATGTAAACATTTGCTAATTACCAACAAACACAGTAAAGCTGAGGCTGATGGGAATGTCATAGTTTTGAGGTATTTGTGCATAAATAGTGGGCTAATTTTGACCTGATGAGAGCGCTAAGAAACATCAGGGAGTCACCAAAGTCATTAAAGGCATAGTTAGTGATCATGATCCGACACAAAAAATTGTCAAAATCACCGTATCTCTCCTCACTATCCGCAAGCTGTCACTTCAGAGAGCATGCTGAAAAAAAATCCGGTTTCAATACACAGCCTGGGCTCTGAATTTCAGCAGGTAAATCTGTGGCTCAAACCGAGCCACCAAAACATGGGTCCACCACCTCACACCCGGGGGGCCGGTTCATACTCATGCACAGGTCAGACGTAGGGGGGAGGAGGAGTAGTAGGTTGCATAGCATGTGCAGTTAGAGAGAGACCCGGTGTATCAGGTGCAGATATTTTGCATTCGTGATGGCTGAAAAACAGCCCAAGAGAAAACGGTCGGAGGAGCATAAATTGAAAAAGAAGGGCTACGACCATGAAAGGGCGAAGACCCGGGTCAACATCGGTGTGGCTTTCCAACGGTGGAGGGAACTCCACGAATTGAAAGGTCTGAAAACGGACGCAGAGGTCGGTGTCTTTCTGCTGGACAGGTGAGCAACATTAGCTTTGCGGTGCTTAACATAACAGTAACAGCCTTCAGGCATTCATCTTATTGTCTAATCTGCCAAAATGCAGTGATGTTGATAGGTTTTCAATGTAGTGAGTCCCCGGGACCCACAGGTGGTGATTTGAGTCGGTCCCTGGGAAATTCAATGGGTCCCCAATAAAAAAATGTATTTCTTTCTATTTCTTAAATTAGTGTTAAACCAGGGGTGTCAAACTCATTTTGGTTCAGGGGCCACATACAGCCCAGTGGGCCGGACCAGTAAAATTATTTTTTACATTTTTTCTAATACATAACTTTTGCTTTATTTAAGAACAATGGTAATATACAAAAGAGAAAATAAGACCGGTCTCTTTAATGAACAACTATAAATTGCTAAAGTAAAAATACTCAGTGAAGTAACTTTACTTTTACTGTATATTTATGTTTACTGTTTTTACTTTACTTTTTACTAAAGTACAAAGGTAAAAGTAAAGGTAGTAATGTCTGCAGAAACCACAAACAGGATGGAACAAACTGTTTTAACTGAAACAGTCACCAGAATGTTTTGTTAACATTAAAATTGCAACATGTTTCTTCTGGAGCAGGATGCTCCCAGACCCCCTACAGGAGACTGGTTTACCAACATGTCACCTTTTTCTCCACTTTTGAGTTTGCAGGTCTGTATTTAGTAATAAAAAAAATAAAACAAAAGCAATAAAAGGAAAAAGGGAAAAAAAGAGGAAACAATCAGTATTTTTACATTGTGGTATTAATGTTTTTACTGAAGTAAAGGATCTGAGTTTTTTTTTTTTTCCATCACAGCAGGTCAGTGATCAGTGTTTCAGTGACTCTCTGTGGCTC
>JAJHUR010077419.1:0-11686 GCA_027495735.1 Lutjanus campechanus | reverse complement strand
CATCTTTCCAGGAATTCGTTTTTAGTTTATTTACAACTATATTTTAGTTCACCATTCTTTAGATAATTATGTTATTGATCTTCCTGCCGATTAAAAGTTAATTCGTATTTCTTTTCTCAACTTTCCTAATGAGGCGTTTAAATCCACCCTGTGCTCTTTTGTTTGATATAAACACGACATTCAGTTTATCTGGAGAAGACTTCACCTGAAAAGCTGCCATCATCTGCCTCTCAGTGACCTCAGATTATTTTATTTGGAGAAATCCAAGACTAGATTAAATCACATCAGTTATAATAATCTGCACCCTCGTGTGAGTACGACAAATGTCTATGACAAAAAAATATGTTGAACATTGGCCTTGTATTCTTATTTTCCTTCTGTTTTTGTGCCTCAGCTGAACACGTTTTACAACGTCAGGAGCGAGCAGCTGATGAGGAGGAGACGAGACGTAGACGAACACGAGGCGTTTCATCTGTCCGTGGAGCTGTCGGACGAGGACGCAAACTCAGCACATCTGCACATCTGCAGCCGGTGAGCAGGTCGACCCTGTTTGTTCACGTGACGTCTGTCAAACTTTCACATTACACGTGTTCACGAACAATAAAACATCATCAGTAAAGAAGAAGATAAACAATAAAAACACCAGATGAGAATTTCAGAATAAGATTACGCAGAACTAAAAAGAAAGTTTTATTCACACTGTTTTAGTTTTGTGTTTTAGTCATGTTTGTCAGCTTCCTTCCTCACTCTCCACAGCAGCTAGCAGCTAACAATAACGTCTTCTTGTCGTCCTCTGCAGCCTGTCAAAGACTCTGGGTCTGGATTCGACCGGCATGGCCATCCTGGAGGTGGGTCTGCTGAGCGGCTTCAGTCTGGGACCGAAGGGCGTCCCGATCGACGGGGTCATAAAGAAGGTGGAGACGCAGGCGGGGAAAGTCGTCCTGTACCTGGACTCTGTGAGATTCCCTGAAAGTTTAACTGTGTCACAGACACACTGTTCACACACTCTGACTGCTGCTTCTGTGTCTGAAGTGAAAGACTAAACGGTAAAATACATTTTCAGGTGACAACAAAGAAGATGTGCTTCCTGATTCCTCTGGTTATGGAGTACAAGATTGGCAAAGTCAAGGAAGCACCTGTTGTCATCTACGATTATTATGAACCAAGTAAGAATGAAATTGATTAATTATTTGTACATTTTTATACTGTTATTCCACCACTGCCACACACCTCTGAGTGGTAATAAGTATTCAGATCCTTTACTCAAGTAAAAGGACCAAAACCAGAGTGTGAAAATACTCAGTTACAAGTAAAAGTCCTTCATTCAAAACCTCAGTTAAGTAAAAGTATTCAAGTATTATATTTACTTTAATTATCAAAAGTCAAAGTACTTTGTTGTGCAATAAAATGTTCCCCATTTTTTCATCACAATATATTTTTGGCTAGTTTAATAATCATAAAAACACAGACAGATTTTCCAGCTGATCCAAGACATTTTTTAAATGCTTTATTTAGCTTAAAGACCCAAATGCACTGACTGATATCTGAAGTCAGTTGATGCTCCTATGACACTGCAGGTGCTGCAGCTGCAAAAAAATAAATGAATAAGTAAATAAATTAAACACAATTGATCGCTGGGTCCTTATGTGACGCTCCAAAATTGAAACAAGGTCAACATATTTGGAGATAATGTCATGTCATGTTCTGCCAGTAGATCTCTCCAAATCTTACATATCAGACCTTTAAGTAGAGTATTTGAGTAAATGTATCTTACTGCAGAAACATTTCAGTTAAAACATTATTTTTTTCCTGTTAAATCTGATAGAAACTGAACAAACAGAAGTTAAACGTAGGTGGACTCATGTTGAACCTTTGACCTTCCTCTTTCAGGACGAAGGACAGTGAGGATGTATAAATCAGACTGGAGGAGAGACATGTCCATCAGCTCCTTCTGTGGTGACGACTACAGTCAGTGCAGAGAAAACAACCATTATGAGGTCAGCGCTGCATCACCCTGCAGCCAAAACACCCTGCTGACCAGTTTACCACCTGCTCTGCTCCTCCTCATCATCATCATCCTCGGCATCTAAAGAACATCCGACCACTGCTAGTTCAGCCACATACTGTAGATGTACACATTTCTCAAGTTAAATTCACTGTGGAAGTTGTGAGCTTTTTTCTTAAAAATGCAGAAATGTAATGTTTTTTTTATGTCTGTAAACTGACATGTTTACGTTCTGTTTGTTTCAGTATGTTAGTCGTCTGAACCTGATGGTAAAAAACAACAAAAGTTACTTTAATGTTTCAGAAAAAATGACAGATTCGGGAAAACAGCAGCTATAATGTGTGTGTGTAAGTGAACCAATGGGAGCTTTGAACTCATCAGTTATGAGCTGATTGGTTTCTCAGATGGCTGGGAGCTTCAGAAGGAAAACAGCAAGTGATTCTTTTTATGTTAACATTCAATTTAAATAAGTAGTGTAGTGCCAAATAATCTCTGGTAGTGTCAAATCCACTGAGAATCAACAGCAGCTCAGCAGATCTACAGAGACTTCTAGCTTCCTTTAGCTCGTAGTTTTGGTTTTAGCCTCTCTTCCAGCTGCAGAGAAGCTCTGATGAACCCACTGTGCACAGCCTGCTCAGCACCGAGCAGCAGACAGACACAGTTAGAGACGAGCTGGTGAAGAAAGTGGAGCGTTTAGCAGCTGAGGCGCAAGATATTTTTCTTAGGAGTTTGTAGAGACGAAAAACGGAGCCAAAAGAGAGTGACTGTTGGAGTTATATTCAGGGATGATCATGTGGATCTATATGTCTACTTGTGGAAACAGGCAGCTGTTAGCTTACATGTTAACTACAAGAACTTTATAAGCCGACAGTAAATCACGGCTGTGTGTGTGTGTCAGCTTGTACTGAAGTCTTTAAACCTTTGAGTCGTCAGAAATCGCTGACTGCAGCTTTAAAAAGAATCCTGTGAGGATTACGTTGGTCTGGATACTGTTGGATGTGTCCATGTTGGGACTGGTTCAGATCGTCAGTCTTTCAGTTTTAATTTTCAGACATTTGAAGAACTGCTTTGCAGCTTTCTAACCAGGTTAATAAATTAAGCCAGACCTTAATCTGCTGCTCTAATTACCTTCAGTTATTTGCATAAAACTGTTAGTCATTCATTGCACATGTAAACAGCCACTGAATGTTTTGTGCCATATTAATGATACATGATACACGTATATCCGAGAAGATTCTCCTGCATTAATAATCTTTTATACAAAACAAATGTGATCTGCTGGATTCACTGTTTTGCTGCTTGTCACCTTCCACTGATTAAAAAAATATATCTAAAACTTTGATTTTAAGTGCACAACAAAGTATAAGAGGATTTCTAAAGTTATAGGATTTTATAAGTAAATAACAATGTAGATTGCTGCCAAAAATTAAATGTCACTGAAATTCTTATTTTTGTGTCTGTTCTTCTTCATGTTGGTTATTTTAAAACATTGGTTTATGCAGCGACTCCATTTAAATTATCTCAACGCTTGTTGCAACACAACAACATCCAGAAATGTTCGCTGTTGGCCAATCAAACACTTCCATGATAACTTTTCACTCCTGTCCCAAGCAGTGATTTGGTGTCTGATAACTGCTCTATATGCCTTCAGACTCGTAGATCTAACTATATCCCATAATGATATTGGATGTTGTCAGGTGACTTTTTGAAATGTCACAAGAAAAGGGAAATGTGAAGGAGGTGTGATCCAGGTACGCAAAGCATAGTTTCATCAGAAGTTGGCGGTGAAGGCTACGATAATAAACAGAGTAGAAGAAGTCAGTGTGTGCCAGCTACCAATATACCCCAAAGAAGAAGAAGATACAAAACCACAGTCACCTACATTAGAACTCATTTGGAAAAAGTGTTTCCATCTCCCATCTGCAAAAACTTTTGAAATATGGCTCATATAGACCCTTTTACGGTCGATGTCATCAAATAGCTGCGTGTGCATTTTGGCAACAGAAGTAGCAGTTTGCCCCGAGTCATCCAGAAGAGTTATCAAGTTGCAAATGTTGAACTCTGACAGGACCACGGTTGTTTCAGAGCACTCGGTGGCGTCTGTGGCTGCAAGCCATTACAAGTGTTGACTGGACTGAGGACAGCAAGCTGTTGTGGTCCACTGTACTTCCGTTGCCAAACACCGCGTGCAGCTTGCTCATTATTAAAAAGGATCAGTAGATTCTGGTGTGTTACGCTCGTAGCCCCTAATGTAGCCTGGAGCCTCCAGCCTGCAACAGAGATGAGGAAAGGTCTGGTAAGATCACTTCTTTCTAATTGTGCACCACCAGATTCTCTTTTTTGTGTGTTTTCACTTGATTAATAGCCTTTTACACGACTCTTTGGTGGTTGCCTATTGCCTATAATCAAATTTAGCTTTACTGAGCTGAAATCGGAGATATCCTGCTCGTAAACAAACAAGGAAACACATGGACAGAGGACCGTTATATGAGACACACACAATATTTCACGTGAATTCATCCTGGACCCCACTTTAAGTCTTTCTGTGATCCCTGGAGGGGTCCGGACTCCCCGGAGGAGAACCAGCTGTGACAGAGGACAGTCACAGTCTCATCAGAGTAATGACAGAGTATAAAACAACACTAAAGGATCAATAGAAAAAGATTTACTCTGAGGACGTTAACCTGGGAATCAGACTGTGACCGTGACAAAATGAAACACAAGCAGCAGCAGCAAACACGTCCCATAAATCTGCATAATAAAGCAGGTATGCAGCCTAATGGTGCAGCAGCACGATAAATCCCCGCGACAATCAAAGTGATGGAGGCATAAACGTTAACGACGCAACGCCACCGCTTCAAAGATCCCGCCGTGATGGACAGCTTGAACTTTCCAGTTGAGGGAAACAGCGTCAGCGAGCCGAGCCGAGAATATTTGACCCACATGTGGACGTGAGAAGCAGGTGGGTTCGACACCGCCGCCATTTATCTGCCCTCTGGCTTTTTATGGCCTCACATGTTCTGCCTCATTACAGCTGACCTGCAGTCATGGTGCACGGCGACCTGCAGGTCACCTCTTCTCATACTCAGCATGAGCCGCCGTGTGAGTCAGAAAAGAAATCAGGAACCTCTGGATTTCTGACTCACAGCCAAGAACCGTTTACAGGAACATACTGGGAACTCCGTCATGTTTGTCTCTTAGAATAACCTGGTGTAGCTTAAATTTTACACTTCACACGAGAGAAACATAAGAAAGATATTAGACACGTTAAAAATATTTGTATCATGTCAACACAGGACAACCATAAAACAAGGTTTTCACCGATAGCACATACTGCACATGAAATCTGGCAGAATTTATCGCTTCATTAGCAAGAAACTGCAGGAATGTGAGACATTTTGGACGCCCGTGTAATCCCATAAAGCTGTATTGGAAATATTTGTCGTTGTATTTTCTGTATTTCACTCTCGCAGCAAAGGGCTGCATGCAGAGAACTGAACAAAGTATAATTTATGCCTGCTGATGGAGAAGATGGAGGATCAAAAAGTTTAATTCATCCTGAGAGGAGCATCACAGTCCATGAAATAGTTTTTCAGGACACATGACTCAAAAAGTCAGAATCACCTAAATCGGTCGGCTTCATGTTCTCTGGATCACAAATGTACAAAGTCTCTTGCCAGACCATCCACTGAGGTGCTGGACCGTAGAGTGGCTCTGTGGAAAATAATCAATTACAATGTCAATGCAACAATCCACTTCTTCACATTCTGCCTCTGATCAATAAAACTGGTCCCTCTTTGTGCCGTGAAGTCAGAACACAAACTTCTTCTGCAGCATGCCGAGCCAGAAAACCAAAGTGTGAAACTTTCACTTTCTCAGTAAGAACGAGGCGAGTTTGGGTTATTTTGCAGCGGCCCGTCCATCGCTCAGCCCTGACAGCGTATCAAACCCTGTCAGAATATAAACACGACCGCAGAGGCAAAATATTTCCTCCACAGAGCTCCTAACTCCAAACACTGGCCCTCGAATGCATCATCTGTCAGCGAGCGGAGCTGCACCACATGTACGGTCAACACATGCACTGCAGACCGCTGCGCTCATTCTCATGGACATCAAACAATGCAAGAATGTCACAATTACACAGCGCTGGCGCTACCATATTTCAAGAGAGCCTTTTGGACGAAGAGATGAGTCATTAGAACGAGCAGCTGCTGCCATCTGGCTTCAATCAGTGGCTGAAGGTTGTTTCTATTGGATAAAAATCTGACACAAACTCACGTCCTCCTCTGAAGACTTTCAGTCCACAATCAGAGCAGAATAAGTGAAAGAAAAGGGAGGAAATATTTTTTACTGATTGTGTTAAATGACAGATGAGGATGGACCAGACATTCAGTCAAATAATCCTCAAATTTACATGAATTCATGTTGAAAACAAATAACTTGTGAAGGATGGAGGAAATAAATTAATTTCATATTATTTTCTCCCTCAATTGTTCACTTTCTAACATAATAAAAAAATTCAGAGAGCCTAAAACCTGCCAGTAAAATCCCTTTCTTGGTAGAAGACTTGATTAATCCTCCTCCTCTCTGACTGTTTGGACCTCCTCACAGGTGCCTCCTTGTGCGTTTGATTGCCACCTCTTTCACTCTGTTTTGGTGGCAGGAAAACTCTGAACCTTTAACGTTCAGTGAGTTTGGAGGCCAAACATAATGTTTTAAAGGCATTTAAAGGGTTTATAAGTGAGCTGATTGGTGGATTTTCTGGTAATAAAGTATTTTTTGATGCTTATTTTATAATCACCACATCATCTGACAATCTCAACATGAAAGCAGGTTAATGCTCCTGCTGTGCATTCGACTCAGAGGGAAGAGAAAGCCGAGTGTTTCTAAGATTTATTCAGTTCATTTAGGAAAAGCTCGGTGTCTGGGAGAGAAAAACACGAGTTCAGTGCGGACGGAGCCTGAAAGAGAAATAATGTGGTTTTCATCTTGTGAAACAAATACAAATACTCTAAACTGAATCCAAACACAATTGTAAAGGTGCAGTCAAATATTATAATCAGCGTTTTACTTCATTGGTTTACACCACACGTTTTCCACACACAGAAAAGGTACAAACAACTATTTTTAAAAAATCAAATTAGAATAAAACAGTAAAATTTAATTAATATAAGTATATAGACGTAGCACAAGAGGAAGAGTAAAATGGAAAACATAGGAACATATAGACAATTTATTGGCAAATTATGATGCAAAAACAACTTTGTCTCCTAGAAATTCCATTTCTATATTATATGACATTACGATTACATTATGGTGACAAAGTAAAGTAAAGTTTTGGCCGTAACACTCTTGTGTTTCATTCATGCGCTAAATATACAAAATTACACTCAAATATCTAACAGGATAAAACGATGAGGTGATGTTTTGTATCCAAAAGGTCAAAGGTTTTGCTTTAGTTTGGAGGAACTTCTGGTTGCTGGTTGCATCTGGCAGTTGTGAGGGCTTTGCAGCAGGTGCTTCACCATCTGTTGCCTGGTGGGGATCTGCACTCTGAGTGATCTCATGTCTTAAGTCTCTCCTGACTTCTGAATAATGCTGTGGTCACTACAAGTGGAAACTGGCAACGTGAAGTCACTGAACATCTCTCATATGTTCAGTATCAACATTAATTAACATTTCTTCATCATGGTAACAAACTTATTGGTCAACATTACGTTTCCCTCTAAATGTAACAGCTGTTGCACATGAGATGTATTTAATTTCTAATTTCTGTGCAAAAAACAAGACTGGAGGTCATAGTGGGAATGAGGGTGTACAAAGGTAATGACAGAACAGATAATAGTTCCATGTGACAGTTTAATACTTTATATGATCCAAACTTTAAGTCACAACTCTGATCAACACACGACACCGAAAACACCAGTGAAGATATAAGATCATGTGACTGTTAGACTAGATAGATGAATAACATGTCACTTAAACCACATGCCTTTGATTTCTTTGTTCCAATTAAGAAAATAATCATAAATATTTTATGCTAATTTCAAACTTATAAAACTGAAACTTAAAAATGTTACAAATCTTTTATAAAAATGTATTTCTATTATTATTCATGACTACTCAAGGCCCACCTGCAGGGCCTTCACGGCCCACCAGTGGGCCCCGGAATCACTGCTTTATATGAATATTTTATTTTGAAAGTCATGGCTTCGTTGAGACTAATTGGTGTCCAACTTCCTGCATCTGTCAGAGATCTGCAACCTGCAGCTCTGGAGCCTCATGTGGCTCTTTAGCTCCTCTCCAGTGGCTTTAAGCCAACTATTGATTTTTACTTTTCCTCTTTAGATAAACTTAAATCTTTAAGTTTTAGAAACCTGCCAGAAAATCTTAAAAAACTGACTAAATACATTAAAGTGAAAGTTGAAAATGTTCATATTTTCAATTAAAAGCATTTAATTTTCACCAAAATATCAGCTTAATATTACAAGTTTATTGCCAAAGTCTAAAAGCTTGAGTTGGGCTCAAAACTCAAAAATCTGTTACAGTACATGGGTTTGAAACTGACTTGTCTTAACTATTGTTTTTTATTTGTTTTTGTTGTTTTACAGTGTAAAGTGATTCTTACATTCTCCAGCTGTAGAAATATGTAGCCTGTACACCATATTAAAGAAACGTCTGTGGCTCGGTGGCTTGTCCTCGAGTTTCCTTGAGTCTCCATCAGCTCGCTACAGATGCCAAATACAGAAAAAAAGAAAAGTCTTCAGGGAAAACAGAGAATTTAATCGTTGCGGGACCAGACAGATTTTTTTTTCCTTTTTTGGCCCAACATGGTTCTGTTGATTATAAGGTTACAGACCTCTGATCTAAGCCACAGTGTTCAACCATGTCCACAATCTGAGCCTTCTGACTGGAGTGAAGAGGTGGAGTATTTTTCATCCTGCAGGAGCTTCATGAGTCTCAGGTGTGCAGATGAACTGCTACATACAGAGACAGACGAGACAAACAGAACCAACAAGGGACACAGAGGAGAGCAAAAAGTAGAACACAGGGAACGAGGGGGAGGCACAGCTGAACCATGACAGAACGTGGTCGTATTTGAATGTTTTTGAATAAATTAATTCTAAAACGAGTGATTGGAAGCACAGGAGCTCACTTAAGCTCAATGTCTAATTGGTAATAACATCTTTGTAGTCCCTGTTTTTTGTAAAAACTGACAAATAATTCACATTTTTACCCTCTGATGAGCATTAACACTGACTCTGCTGTTCTCAGCTCCACCAGTAGGTGGCAGGCTTGCTCAGGGAAACAAACCATCCTGGTATGAACTCCTCCAAACGACAACTTTCCATGACACAAAGGTAACAACGGGAAACTTTTTATAGAGGCTTTCACATGGGCTGCGTAAGTCGAGTCTGTGTGAGAGTCGAGCCTCTCTGGCTGCCACCGTTAATGGGAGGCAGATGGACCTGGCCCGCACGCCGCACGCTAATGAGGGAAATATGGAATCAGTGGAGGTTTCACACAAGCAGGCAGACTGGATGCTGATTGTATATTTTGCTCTGTCGCCGTCAAACGGAGAGGAGGGGGTTGATCCAGTTATTCTGCTCTGAATAACACAGTGTGACATTTAGAGGAAAGAGAAGGACTCGTGAAGAAAACGTCCCGAATAACATCTCAAGAAATATTCCAGCAGATTAAAAGGTGATCATCTTACTGTGAAGAACCTTTTTTTTCAAATGACAGATGTGTTTCCAAGAAAAGCAGCCTTCACGCAGTGCAGAATAATATGGAAACAAGCTCCTTTCTTTTTTTTCAACAGCTCGCTCTGCAGTGTGAATGTGGATTTAACTGAGCCTCATTCAAAAGGCAGCGCTCCATAAAACGTCCCCCAGAGAGGATGAGGTCAAAGCTCAGAAACGTGTTACACAAGCCTGAAAGATTCAGTTTGAGAAGCCGATGAGATGACAGCATACAACACACACACACTTAGTCACACACACCTGTGTTCAAACCACAGTGTGTTTAATCAGATGAAGGTTGACCGAGTGTCTGATTCATGAAGTTTGACATGTTCCCGACAGTGAAGGAAGATTTTATTTATCTCTTGTTGATGAGAATTAAAATCCTGCTGCCAGATAACTGAACAGTCGAGCAGTTAAAAAGTCAAATATTTCCCTCTAAAATGTCACAGAGGAAAAGTTTTTACATCAGAACTTCTCCCATTAAGAGCATGAACTCTGAACGTGTTGAGCCGGTACTGTACGGTGAGCTTTTCTCTGCCTCCTACCACAGCTGAAGTGATTCTATCAGAGCTGTCAGAATGAACCGATACAGTAATGTTACTAAACAATGAACTGAAGCTGAAACAGATGGAGAACTGAACTATATACGCAGGCGAAAGGAGAACAAAGCAGAGCACCTGGCCAAAGTTGTGGCGACTGCAGAAGATGCTCTTCATTGAGTTGAACGCCGGCCGTCCTGGTGGACGCTGTGGTGTTGAGAAAACTCAGTGCCATCATTGGTTGATATTATTGGCCTGGCATGGTTGGCATCTTCAAAATAATGAGTACAAGGTAAGATTATCCAATCTTCTCATCTGCATTTAAAAGACATTTTTCCATCCATGTCCTCTAATTTTTAACCGAGCTGTTGCAGGTCAGTGAGGACAGAGACGGCAGCCTGCTGCTGACAGAAGAGGTTAGTGAGGGACTGAAAAGACAAAGAGTCTGTGTTACAGGAGGTGAAGAAAAATGCCACAAAAAGCCAAGAGAAGGTCTGTTAGAGGAAGCAGGAAAGGGGCCAGGACGACAACTTTCAGGTGGGGATTTTGTCTTCCAAAAGAACATCAGGCAGGAGCAGAGGGGAAAGGAAGCAAGCTGGAAGCAAGATTTGTTGGGACCGCTACAGATCATTAAACTAGAAGGGAAGTGTGCTCACCTGGTCTCCAAATGAATGAAAAAAACAAAGATAAATATAGATCATTTAGTGCACTACGTTCAGCCAGAGGAGAGGGTCGGATCCCTGTCCTCTGGTCCATCACAGACATTCGTCCCCTCTGTATCAATGTGCCACCAGGCCCCAGAGCCCCCCTCGACTGACGTTGAGGTCCTATTTGAGTAAACTTTAATAAAATGCTTCCTAAATTATGCCTTTCACAAACAACTGACATTGATCTCTTTGCAGTAATCAGACCCCCTGGTTCAAGATGGCGTCATATAAGCTGAACGCTGAAGACCTGATGGTCCTGGACCCAGGAAACGAGTTGGAGGGTCGGGTACTCTGTACTTGTCTTTGGTCTGTTAGTACACAGTGGAACACAAGTCACTCCTGTACTCATAGATTGTCGATGCCTACATGACGCTTATGGCGAGGAGGACAGCGGCACGGGTCTGACAGGGGTCAAACAAAGTTGGCCGAGATGAGAGCGGTGTATGTGGACCCACTCAGGGACAGAAATATCAGCTGTGTGTGCTTTAGACTCATGTATTCATTCATGGATGATACTGATGGAGCAACAAAGGAAATCAGATCACTTCCCTGTAAATGACTGTTTGCTTGAGCTAAAATAAGCTTTCGTCCCTGTAGCGTCAGTCTTCTGGCCTTGAACTGACGGATCTTTACAGTTTAAACTGGTAAACTAATCATCTGTTCTGTGTCCTGGTCTGCAGACGCTGTCCC